>BMAO01023280.1:0-18191 GCA_019973975.1 Trichonephila clavata | reverse complement strand
TAGCTTGAATCTTAAAACATTTTCGATTGGCATTGTTATTCAAATGAAAAAATATTATTTGCCTCTCTTATAAAAACAATTTCTTGAGTCAGTTATAAAAAGCGATGATAGTTCATTTAAAATACAAACATTAATGAGATTTTGTGAGTACATTCATTAGTTATTGACCATACTTAAAAGAATCCTAACAATAAATCGAAATTGAAATAAAAACGGTATTATATTTATTGCGTTGATTTTTTGTTTGTAATCCTAACGTATTACGATAATTTTGTTTAGTAATATATGAGAGCCAATCTATAATTTCTAAATATTTCATTAAAATTGCTTCAAACTGTTAAACGAATTTTCAAAGATAGAAAGTATATTAAGTTTACTTAAAAATACACTTTTCTTTCTTTTTATTTAACGTGAAATAAACACATAATTCTTCTAATATACTTGAAACTGCTAAGAGAACCAGTATTTTGTAAGATTAAATTTAAAAAGCACAAATTCTTTTTGTATTTATTATCATTTTAAAAGTGATTTGCTAGCGATACTTTTTTGGTTAAGTCTTTTGTCCAGACAACTTGAAAGGATATTCAGTGCAATCTAATAATTAAATATGTGTAACTAATTATAAAAATACATAAAAATCGTATAATTACTTTAAAATGCATAATTTCTTTAAAATATTGTATAACATTCTGTATGCTTCTAATAAAGTTAATCAAAATTCTCTCTCTCTCTCTCTCTCTCTCTCTCTCATCTATAACTATATTTAAAATCTTTAAAAAGGGCAACATGCCAATACTATAGCAGGAATTTCTGATAAGAGCATTTAATGAAATGTTTATTTTTACAGAACAATAATAAATGTATAAAAATATAGGTACTATTTTTTAATTGCTCCTAGTTTAAACTCGACTTTCCCTAATGTCGAGATACTTTTAAAAATATTTTTAACTATACCGATATCAAATACATCAAGTGAGAGATCTTTTTCGGTTTTAAGGCGCGTTAAAAATTATTTAAGAAGTAGTATGGGAGAAGAGAAACTGAACAGGCATGGCCATTTTATACAAAGAACAAGATGTTTTGGACCAAATAGATACTGAAAAAATAATCGATGAATTTGCCCAAGAAAAATCAAGACGTAAAGTTATATAGCAAAATTTTAAGCTTTTAAGTAAGGGTTTTTTTTTTAATTCTTTAAAATAAAGTTAAAAGTTTTTTTTTTGAGCCGTTAATTTTTTTTTTTTTATCTATACATTTTATTTGAGAATTTAAGGTCAGCAAATTTTTTCGACTCTTCAGCCCAGAGGGCCCCAAACCTTTTACCGCCAGGGACCTCCAACAAGCTTAATCCGCCTCTGGCCCAGGGCCTACTTTTAAGTAAGGGTTCAGGCCTCAAGAAGTCTTAAGACGTCCTGTCTATGCCCTGCTCACTTACCTAATTTTTGATAGGTCATTATGCATTAAACTGATTCAAATCAACTACCTGTCAATTATCAAAAAATTTCGAAGAAATCCGATGTGGTCGCTTGGTTTTTCGTGGGAAAGCGTCCAGAGGAGAAGACATTTTCTCTGAACATAAATTGTGAGAGTAGTCAATCTTAGACCACATATATGGCTAAAGAAATGGGAGAATCAGTGTTCTCACGTAAGATCTCCCGAATCTGACAATTAACCTATCGCATGAGGAGTGTCATGAGACACATGCTCGAATAATAATTTCGAATTTTTAGGATACAAAAAGAATAGCTATTGATTCCAAAGGATTTTTAAGCTTCATCTTCAGATCTGCACATGTAATGGACAATGTTTCACCTACGACCGACTAGAACATGCATTTACAACCCTTAACGACAGGCTCTTTCCAACGCTCAATCAAGCTCCGAACTTTTCTCAATCTGAATACTGGGAAAGTGTAACAAGCCCTTGTTTATCAAACTAATTCATATAAATCTTTAAGATTGTTAAATAAATTATTACTGTTACAATATCCTGTCTTAAACTACTTATTTTAACTCAACCTGACACACTTATTACAAGTGAATTCAATGTAATGAATATATTTTTTTCACGTTTTTCTCCATCAATATACTTTATTAAAATATCAATCAAACAGTAATATGGCTCAGAGGCATTACAAATATTATACAAAAGATTTTTTTTTAAATTTTAGTAACAGAAGGAGGTGCCTAAGACACAGAGGCGTAGCTACCATCGTATCATTGATACGGGGCCCCCAAACTACAAGGGCCCCACCATATGTGACAAAAAGAATTGCTAATATATTAAGGGGCCCCTAAAAAAGTGTACACGAGATTTTGATACGGGGCTCATTCAGGACTAGCTACGCCGTGCTAAGACATATTTCCCGTTTTATCACTCATAAAATTATTCAAATGTTTTATTTTGGAAATTTTTGGAAGAGAAAAGTATATGAACGATTAAATTTTCACTAACATTTTATTATAATAAAACTAAAAATATTTAAATTATATATGTATTACATATGAATAAAAATATTTTAATTATATACTACATACACTGGTGTCCAAAAGTTAAGCATAAATCGTAAAATGCGAAAAACATGGAGTAAATATTCGTAAAATTATTCCAAATTTCTTGCGGATATTAATTAGGTGAAGAAGAAACATTGGGTTTATGCAAAACTTTTCAGTCGACTACGTCCTGCGCGAAACACCGGCGCATGTCGGAACGCGGAGAAACCGATTCACGCAGCATAGGCAGTTCAGACAAGTTTCGTGCAACTGCTGTGCGAAGGAACGTTGTTAACCATCAAACAAGGTGAATGATGGCACAAAGACGCCAATTGGACATGTTTACGAAAGGAAGAATCGTTGGAATGCTGGAATCCTCACGATCACAAACCGAAGTGTCTCGAATTCTGAATGTGGATCAGTCTGTGATCTCAAGACTGTGGCAGAGGTTTCAAAGAACGGGAGATGTTACCCGACAACCAGTATCAGGTCGACTAAGAGTCACAACCCTCGCCAAGACGATATCTGGTAAAAAGTGCGCGACGTCAGAAGAGTAGTACTGCCAGAGCACTGGGTTCGGCGCTCACAGTCGCCACTGGAATACGAATTTCGAGACAAACTGTTTACAGGAGACTCAATCATGCTGGCCTGTATGCCAGAAGACCAGCAGTTTGCATTCCCCTCACGTCTGCGCATAAACGCGCTCGTTTGAACTGGAGTTTGAAATATCAACATTTGAGTGTGGGAGAGTGGGCCAATGTGATGTTCAGTGACGAGTCCCGGTTTAGTCTGAGTAGTGATTCTCGGCGGGTAACGATATGGAGAGAACGTGGAACACGTTTTGAACCAAGAAACATAACGGAAAGATATCATTTTCCATCAAGGGGAGTAATGGTATGGGCAGGCATCATGATGGACGGCCGCACAGACCTCCATTTCTTTGACACGGAGTCTGTGGCTGCTCAAAGATACAGAGACAAAGTTCTTGAGCCTTATGTTCGCTTGTTTCGAGGTGCTGTCGGTCTTGACTTCATATTCATGGATCTTAATGAGTCATGTCACCGAACTGTGCTGATTGTTGACTTCCTTTAAGCGGAAAACATCCAGCGCTTGTCGTGGCCTGCGAACTCCCCTGATTTAAATCCTATCGAGCATGTATGGGATATTCTCGGGAGACAAATTGCAGCCCTTTCGCACCCTCCAAGCTCCGTTACAGAACTGAAGAGAGCTCTCCAAGAAGCTTGGGACTGTTTGAGCACACAACTCATTTATCATCTCATAGCAAGTATGGTAAATCGCTGTGCAGCGTGCCTAGCTGTCAGAGGTGACCACACGCCTTATTAAACTGCAGCATCAGTATTTTATTTAATGTTTTCTTTCATTTTTTCTTTAAAGTGTGAATCCTTGCGATGCTCAGTTTTCTTTCAAACTGCTACTTTGGATAATAAAATTAATTATCATTCTTTTGATTTGTTTCCTTATTTTATAACCATTTTACACCCTCATATCACGTTTCCCGCCATTCTGATTAACAGTTCCTTCTTTATTCACATAATTATCAATTATGCCTATTTTTTGGATACCAGTGTATATATTATGTACAGATGAGCCTCCTATTATACACACAAATTTTTTTTATATTTGTTGAGGAAGAAACACCATAGTTTTTTTTTCTTCAAATAGAGGTCCATCGCCAATAACTATCGCGTTGCGTCGAAGTGCGACATTAATAAATAATCAGTCAACCTGCAATTGTTCTAATATACTTTCAAAAAGAAGCACCACTTTCAGCAAGTAGTCTTTTTAGACCACATTGTACCCAACAAATCATCAAACTAGCCATATTTTTATTGAATTATATGATACCTCGAATCATTATTAACATGCCTGCAAAATTTCAAAGCTTTACCACCATTTTTTATTAAGTTATGGGTCAATTTTTGACGCTGGACAGCAGACTATGAACAAAACTACCACGCCCACTTTTCAGATAATCTGCTAGAAAAGTGCCTGCAAAAAATTAATTATTTATTTTTCTACAATGCAAATGAGACTAATTCATGTAGAATTAAACATGCAGTAACAAATCATTTCAAGAGAATGAATTGCTTGCAATTTATGCAAAAATTCTAGCCTGTGTATTGCTTATTGGAGGAGCAAAAAATGGATTTGGTCAAGATGTAAAAGTTGTTTGTGCTTTTTATAATATTATTATGAATGAAATTATAGCTTCAAAACGGATTCTGCCAAAGCACAAATACTAAATCTCACTTTGATAAACTCTGACAATTAAAAATCTAATTCGCTAGAGTAGCTCTTCCATTTTTTTATACATTTGTTTTCCGTGATATATATACGTATATATATATTCCATGTACGTGAAATTCAACACATTTATTATGATAATATTTTAAGATATTTATTTAAACAAATGCATAAATGCAATTAATCGATTTTAATATATTTTTCTTATTAATTGTTATTTGATTTTGCTTTCATTTGTGTACAATATTTAACATGCGAAGGCTTTTAAAATTATGTAAATAAAAATAATAAAGGCATAAACATATCTTTAGTACATGTTGTGCATTATTTAAGTTATAAAACTAAGCATGGAATTAGCTCTGAGGTGTGTGTATTTATTTTTTATTATTTATGAAATATAGATATTTTATTTGTTTTCTTCTATATATTCATTATGCCAGTATAATGTTTAATTGTTCTACATTTTAGCAATTTTTATGTTAAGCAGTTTAAATAAGCTAATTAACATTTCATAAAAATTTCAGACTATTCGATGAATATTATGTCACACTTATCATGGAATTAAAACTTTAAACTATGATATTTCTCCATGTTGAATTTTTGATGATATACTATCATTCAAAAAAACCCTAAAGCTTTTTTGATAATATAGAAGTAGGGATGTGAAATTTTTTGTACATGTTCTAAGATGTATATTTTGTGAAACTGTGTATGGAATTATCTCTAAGATACGTGTGACGGATCTATACGGTCTTTTACTGACCTCTTCTTTTTTTCCCCTTAAAGCAATTTATTTATTTCAACCAATCTTCATCGAGAGCCAGGCGTGATTAATGTAAATAAGATATATTATATAAGTTCGGTTTTCGCGAGTTAAGAGGCTAAGTAATAGGAAGTGAGAAGTCAAGTGAATTAAAGATTGAGTTATACTTATCACACGAAGTTGTGGATAAGTATAGCTAGCCTGATACGTGTGGATGTACGCGAAGAGAAGCGGATTGAAAATAGTGAAATTCATTATTACTGAGCGTGGAGTCTTCACCAATTCTTCCAGCCATAAAAAGGGTCTGAAGTCGTCACGAACAAACCGCCGCAATAAAGCATAAGGTCAGTGATTTTGTTTAAGAAAATCAGATTAGTATCGTGTGGTGTAGTTGTAATTGTGCGCGTTTAAGCTTTCCTAGATTCAGTTGGAAAAAAAAAATTCTGTATATTCCGCTAGTATTGATACCCCACTTTATTACTCCACTCTCCCTTATTTATCTTAACTTAAATTGTGTTGTGTCTAAACTTATTTACTGCTAAGCATCAATAAAATCTGTTTGAATTGCAATTATGTCTTTTGATCATTTAAGTCCGCCTACACATCCAGCCGGATTTTCAGATAGATAGGAAGGTATTAGTGTAAGTGGTGGCTACAGGTCACCACATACGTAGTAATTTTTTTTTTAAAAATTCAAAATCAAAATTATCGCTTTTTCAAGAATTTTTGTATGTTTCACAATGAAAAAATTAATATAAAATTAACGAGAGCAGCATAAAAAAACCATACATAGTTTTATGTAGTATATTATTAGGTACTTAGAGCAAAATAATTTTTAAAAAATACACAAATTTAAGAAAGTTTTACAAATTTAAAAATGTTACAAAAACTTTAAAAGATTTAATTTTACAAACATTTTGCAATAAATTTGAAATTTCTTATATAGAATTATTACTTAATAATGACCTTTATTAAATACTACTAAAACTAATTTTCAACAATGAAAAATAAAAATAAAAATAGTAAAGATGGTATTCAGTCGCTTTCACTGTGAAATAACACTCATTGAAATGTCTGTTTTAGTGGCAACTTGGAAGAAATTTGGCTCAAGCTCGACATTATTCGAACACAATCGTTCCTACTCAAATGATGTTTTACAAACATTTTAACCAGTTAACCGTGGTGTCTTTGAGAACACACAATTAAGTGTGTCACGGAAATCGAGCGATGACGAGTATACTCGTCAATCACAGCGTTAGTGTCGCTGTTAAAATATTGGGTAAAAAAAATGGGTTTATTTTGTAAAATTGCCAAATTTATTTTTAATTCTTTTTTATTCGGTTAAGATAAACGTATATTACATACATATTATTTGAAAAAAGCATTTGTACCATGGTTGACCGTACCTGAAGGAACCCTATTACACATCAATTTGCCTACTTTTGCCTTTGCTTCTTTTAGGGCAATATCTAAAAAACATTATAATCGCACATAAATAAATTCGTTATGCGAACATATAACCTTTTTCAGCCAGTATATAAGGGGGCACATGAGTCAATCTTGACTTTTTAACACCCTTTTATAAGCTTCACTTGTATGTAACGGAATCTTTGAACTCTATTTTTACCCACTTTAAAAGGTTAGATTAATTCGAAATTTTGCTCACTTGTAAAGAACCGATGATAATACATTAATTTAACAATTTTGTTCCATTGTCTTGATCAGGATTAACGATTTTCCATTTTCAGATCCCATCTTGCATCTGGCGACTAATTTCAGATCCCATTCCCAGATTTGGCGACTAAAAGGTTAAGTTACAACTTAGTTTTGATCAAATATACAAGAGTGTTTTTTAATTTTTTAAAACTATAATTTATTTGTTTGTTTTATTCCGGCTTGGCCTCAAAGTATTCTAACATCTTGAAATTTGAGAATATGTTTTGTTTTTCTTAAAAATTAAAATTTAAACAGCCAGTGGTCACAAGACGAGAATACGTCATGGCAAAAAATTCTGCAACTTCTCTATGACGTGCATACTCGTCAATCACAGCTAACTGGGGAAGATAATTATAAAAAATTACATCCTTATCTTCTGAAACCATTTACTGTGATTGTTCTTTGAAATGCCTTTCAATTTATAATAAATTAACAACTTGAATAGATTTTCTTTGTCTCAGAGAAAACATTTTCCACGTAATATCCTGTGAATTTAATTTGTTAAATTTTTTTCGCAAAATGCCGAATAGCCAGAAATGAAAATTTTCGATTTTCTCAAATAATTGTTAAAAAGTTAATTACACAAACTTTAATCACGAAAGTTGAATAATGATTGAAATTTATTTAAAGAATGAAAACAATAGTAATTATAATACACATAAATAAATTTTCATAGATGGTTCTTTTCCAGGTAATATAGCATTCAATATGTATTATATATATTCTTCGTTATACTTGTACGTTAGGTATAATAAATTATTTATTTTTCTTTCAGACTAAAAAAAAATAATAATTAAATTGTAACTTTTTTAGGGGGGGGGGAACTGTGCTTATGAAAAAATGATATAAATAGTACTATTAATAAATTGGAAAATTTGTAAAAAAAATATTACAAATTTTATTTGGTTATTTTTTTGCGTTTTGAAACTTTCGAATCGATTCACGAATAAATAATTTGCACAGAAATAAAATGTACATGAATTAAAATTAGATATTTGTTTCTCTAGTTTTTCTTTCCTTCGAATGGGTGGAGTAGTTGGTTTGTCGCTGGCCTTCTATACCTAAGTTGCGGCTTCGACCCCGGCCCATGTCAGCTGATTTTCATAATGCAGAAAATCGGCAACTGTCATGTCGTATGATTATGCGGTATATAAAAAACTCATGAAGTACCCGTTTGACTTGGGTGCTCTGAACAAAATTAAATTCCTAAGTTAAATTTCGCATCATCAGAGCTCAAGTGCCTCTCTCTGGGGAGGAAACTGGGCTTCAAAATTGCTTGCGGCAATTAGTATCGCCTATATGGTGCCGCACTAAAAAGTGATACTAAGTCCTGGGGAGCGAACTAGTTCTCCAAAGGTAAAAAACACCAATACGCAGTTCCATTAGAAAGAAAAAAAATATTTTCTTTCCCAAATATTTATTTTTAAAACGTTAATATCCTTATTTAAATTTATTTTTATTGGTTTCTTCGAAACCCGTAAGATGAAACGAATAATTCATTTGGAATACCCAGTTCTATATATTGCTGAGAAGTTACAAAGTTATTTCGGTGTTAAAGGAAAAGAAAGAATCTCTCTTAATTTTTTTTTTTTTTGATGGAGTGAAACGGAAGCTATAATATTCACTGTCAAATTTAATTATGATATTCATCATCCCTAAGTGCACAAATGCATAATGGACTGTAAATTAGATACCTTACCTCATCTCCATTTCACAGGTTCAACCTAATACGTTCCACTTAATTGCGTTCTTTAATAAAAACACTTTAATAATTTATTATCTTTAACCGCCCATCCGGTATAGTGGTTAGTGAGGCTGACTGCGGTGCTTTTAGGGCCTGTGTTCGAATCTCAGAGAAGGCATGGATGTTTGTAAATGTATAGTGCCGTCAAGCTGGAAGTCCTCTCGTGAGGTTGGTGCAAGGGAAGAGATGTGGGAGTAACTAATTATATTTAAATTATCGTATTGTTACCCAAAACAATAGTGTATAGAAAATTTTAACTCAAATATGTGCATTAAAATGTGAGGGGAAAAAATCTTTTCAAGTTTTGATACAAATCGCCAAAATGGTCACTAAGTCGCCAAAAATGATGCTAACATGGCTGTATTTGTAATTCTTCGAATAATTAGTTTTAATCAATTAATTTTTATTAATTATAATTAAATTACTGTATTGTCATTCAAAATAAGCGTGTATATAAAATTTCAGCTCAATTAAGTGCTTTAAAATGCATTTTATCCACGATTGAAAATTTGAACAAGATAAATATAAAGAGAGAATGAGCTAAGAGTAGGAACTGAATACTCATCACAGATTTCACTGTTAGTTGAAAATAAATATACGTACATTCTTTAGTACTATCATTGAAATCGAAATAAAATTAATTTTAATATAAGGCAGTCCATCGAATTAATTTATTAAAAAAATAATTGATATTGTGATGTTTCATCTTAAAACTTATTAAAAATATCTATATAAAAACACACAATTAATTAACTGAAAATAAATATCTAAATTAAAATAAAAGGTACTTATGTATTATCGCAACAATTGCCAACTCTATTAATAACTTGCCAAACTTGCAAGTTTAAATTGGCAATCATGTACTTCGTTTCATATAATGTCGCCAATAGGTTGCAATAATACGTTAGTACCAAATAAAATACACAAATAAGTGTTTTTTTCCAAACTATTTAATTCGTTACCAATAATTGTAAACGTTCACACAAAATTTGGTATCAGTACGCTACGCGCCAAGTTGTTATTGGCATTCGCTAACTTGGGCGATAACGTTATAATATGGTTACTGTGGCGAAATCTAAATAAGCCAGTAACAGCCTCCGGACAGGAGTGATCACTTTTGTCTAGTGGTAAGTTACGCGCTTACGAATCGGAAGGTACCGTGTTCAAACCTCCGATAGTTACTTTTATTTTTAACGTTTGGTTCTGTGGTTGCCATCATTATATATCAGAAGTAATAAAATTAATTTTTGTAGGTTTATTTTTATGAAAGTAATCATATATATATTTTTTTTATTTCAAACGATTTTTATTCCATTTTTTTAACAAACTTAACCATTGCCATATTTTGCGTTGTCTAGATTGCAGCTTTCGTCTTCTATCGTTTGTTCGAGTGAGTGAGTGAGTGGTTTTGGGGTTTATTGGCCCAAGAGCCGATTTCGGCTATCCTGCACCAAACATTTGTTTTAATATCTGTGGTCTAGACGGGAAGAGAAAGAAAGAATGAATTGAATGACAAGAAAGAGGGTCGAAAATAGAGAAGGATCACTAGGGTACCCCGGGTTCGTGAAGCCCATGTTTACCAAAGACAGTAAACCCCGTGGGAAAAGGAAAAGATCACTAGGGCACTTCGGGATTGTGACACCCGTACTCACCTAAAGAAGGTGAGCCCCCGAGGGGCTATCGTTTGTTCGAACAAGGATATTTCGGACATTATTGGTGAGTACTAGGATGTTTGTTTGAAAAATATTATGGCTCCAGTTTCACTTTTTATGGACGAAAATATTGCCGAATACGCACTTTCTGTTTACCTCATTTTCTAAGAGTGTTTTTTTTTTATAATTCACATTCTTCTGATTAAGATTTTCCTCATTTCAGCCGTCATTAAATGCGATAAATGTGGCAGAGGAATGAAAATTGTCAACAGATAGGATAAGAAATTTGTCAACTGTACGTTTTAAATTGCGGATTTTACTGTGCAAATTTGCGCGGTCGCAATAGTAAATCTATCAAACATAATTCTTTTCTTTCTGCTAAAATTGCGCATTTCCGTTTTTTTTTACTTTAATACATTTTTATAAAAATCCCTTTTAAATGAAATTCATAAAAGTAACTCCGAAGTTTTGAATATATTGAAAATAATTCGATTTATTTTCAACAAATTCGAAGAATCGGATTCATATCCTTTCATAACATTTCCCAATCAAATTTTTTCCCCTCCTGATAGAAATTTCTTTTTTCAAACTGAAAATTAAAATTTTTTGAACCGTCATTATTATTATTGTTATTATTTTCTATTTTTCAACATTGCTTTTTCCCCCCAGGCATCTCTAAATACCACATATTATTTTTTTTTAAATCCTGGTACTCATACCTTTTCTCTTTGTTTTCCACAAAAAAAAGTAAGTACATTTTTGCTTATATATTTTATGTTTTTTGTTTCTTTTAAAGTTGATGTAGTTGGACTCTTTTCGACGTGAACAAGCCATTCTTTTAAATTATTGTCATATCAAGTTCTTAATGTTAGAACGCTATCTTGGATTAAAACTATTAGGTGCCAAAATCTTAATTGGCACGGTTTTAAAAATGCGCCAAAAAGGCGTTTGGCGACTAGTATACTCCTAAAACCCTCACACTAGTTCCGTAACTTCTTAAAATTTTATTTGAGTTTTCAAGCATCCACTATACTTACTAACATTTGCTTTTTCCCATTGAACAAAAAAGTATAGCTTCTATTTTCATTTTTAAAAAGAATTCTTCAATCAAAATGTTTTAGAGAAATCCAAAAAAATCTAGATAAGAATATGTTCACAATTTATATACTATTTCTATTTTTAAGCTTGGTTCAATAAATTTCTCAAATTGAAAACAGAATAATTTTATGTTTGTTTTTATTTCAAGAAAATGTAAAAATTTTAGTAATTCAATTTTTAGTATCAAAAATATTAACCGACCTTCTTTACCTGAATTTGTAAAAAAGTATAAAAAAGAAAACGTTTGTATGTTCTAAGAGTCGCGAGGAATCTAACGATGTAAATGCAATTGTTTAAAATATATCTTTAGTTTGAATTCATTTTCGTTAGTTTGTTTTTCATGTTTATGTATGATTTGTTGCCATAAGAGCCAGCTGCTCTGAAGTCCAGCTACAGTTCTTGATTGTTTTAAAACTCACGGGTTCATGGACTTGATCTAGATGTTTCTGTCGGTCAAGTGAGATAAGAAACAACAACAATGTATGATATAAGTTAAAATACTATATAATTTAATTATGAAATTTAAATGCTCAATTATTTACGCATTATCAGATTTTAAGGTACTAATTTGATATCAAAGTGCTACGCGCTAAGTTGCTGTTTATGTTCGCGAAGGTGGACGATAACATTACAATATGGTTACCTTTATATTTTTATCGTATGGTAATGTGGTTGCCATGGGGATGACGTATATGCAGATAATTTTTATTATTTTTTTGCGGTAACCCTTTTAATTTCAGACGATTTCGTCCAACTTCTTTAAAAATTTAACCGTTTTCATTGTATTTATTCTTCAAGCTACTGCATCGATCTTCTGTTGTATTTTGTGCTTTCGAATTGGATATTTCTAATGTAATTGGTGAGTACCAGGATATATTTGTAAAAGAATATAAGGACTGTGCCTGTTAATTATTACAGACAAAAAGGTGTAGTGATACAATCTATATAAGCCAGTAACAACCTCCACACCATGGTGATCATTTTGGTGTAGTGGTTAGGTTACTCGGCTTCGGACCCAAAGGCCCCGGGTACTGTCTATCAGGATAAAAACGCGTCACTTCAAAGGAATACCAAATTTCCATTTTTGGTCCATTTTGTTTTTTAAAAGTAATGACTTTTTCTTTTTTTTTAAATTAAGATTTCGCTTATTTCGGCCAACATAAAATATGACAAATGTGGAAGTGACATGAAAATCATTTCCTAGCATTTTCAGAAGTTTGATGGCCAAAACTTTCATTGCAGATCTTACGGTGCAAATTCGCGCTGCCATAATAAAAAAATCTATTAGTTTAATTCTTTTTTTTCCTCACAGGCAGCAAATAACCAATTTCGGTCCTTACGTATTATTGCAATCTATAGGCGACATTATATGAAACGAAGCACCTGATTGCCAATTCAGCGCGTACGGCTCATAGGGAATCGGAGTTGCCAACTTGGCGAGTTATTAAGAGTTGGCGATTGTTGCAATAATACGTAAGTACCCAATTTCCACCATTTTACTTCTTATTGATAAATTGTTCAAACGTTCCTCGCTCGATCAAATTCGTAGGGAACTCGGAATTTTTTCACAAGCTGTTGCCGATTAGAGCAATTGTGTGTCTGATGTGTTAATCGATTTTATAGTGGTTAACACAGAGAAAATAGGAGGCAAGGGTAAAGTTGCTGAAATGACGAGAGCAAAATTGTGAAAAGGAAGTATTATAGGGGGCATTTCGTGAAAGGACAATGAGTTTTTCTGGCGGAGTAGAATGCGAGACGGGCCTCTGTTTCATGGATTCAGTACATGACAGGACGGCTGAAACACTTCTCGGCCTTTTTGAGCCATGGATTGAATCAGGAACAACTGTTATTTCCGACTGTTGGAAATCTTATGAAAGGTTGAGCGAAAGAGGTTATGAATACCTAACCAATAACCAGTCGCTCAAATTCGTTGATTCTGAGACCAGGGCTCATGCCAATACTATTGAAATTATCTGGCGTCACTTTAAAGCTTCCTTCTCTGAACACAGGGTGAAGGAACTTCCTGTTTTGAAAATGCAATAAAACACACTACATGTTTCATTTGACTTTATTGTTATTTTCAGCCTACCACACAACATGGGATTTTTGAATTTACACGGTTTTAAACACAATGTTTGTTAAATGTTGCCCTCTATTATCAATACACTGATGCAGTCGATTTAAAAATTTCTAGCCAACTTTTCAAGCATATCGGCCGGGATATTGTCAATTTCAGCTCGGATGTTGTTCCGTAGGTTTTCCAGGGTCTTGGAGCGATTTTTGTAAACCGAGAACATGAAATAAGCCTACAGAAAGTAATCAGGAGGGGATAAATCAGGTGAGCGGGCAGGCCAGTTTACGTCCTCTCGCGGAGAGATCAGTCATTTTTGGGAAGGCTGCTCTTAAAATACCCATGAAAACCCTGGAGGTGTGGGCTGTGGGCTCATTTAGTTGTAACTACACGTTATCAAGATCCCTTTCTTGGAGAGCGGGTTATAAAAATTGTTTGATCATTGTCGCATACCAGTCTGAATTAACGCACGAACTCGTTCTACATTTTCCGGTGTTCTACCGGTTTACGGAGGCCCTTTCCTTTGGAGACATTTCCCGTTGCTCGGAAGGCATCCTTCCACATTAAAACACATTTCCGATCAGAAGGAACACGACTTCGGGGAGAAATATCGAAGTGTCGACGAAAGGCACGTTGTACCCCAACCGCCGACAGACCGTTCGAGAAATAAGCCTCCACATGGAAAAAAGCACCCTGCTGCCTCGATCACAACATGTTTGAGACAGACGGGTAGAAACACAAATATCCTACTCCATCCCTTCCACCGAACCCCTCCCCTCCCTACGAACATCACTCCAACATGTTAAAAAAAAGGAAGTTTCCGCGCCCCACTCTGTGCAATCGATTAGGAAGATTTGAAAGATATATCACCTGGTATATGCTTAGGAAAATTTGTTTCGCATCAAAAGATGATTCTTTCCTCAAATTCCTTGAAATAGAACGTAAAAATGATCGGGCTGACTGGCATATCGTTTCGGGACAAGGAGTGGCGGAATTAAATTCATAACCTTTCAAAGCATTCCTCAATCAATAACTATAATTTTTCCTTGACTTTAATTTTTTTAAAATTTCGGTTTAAAATTTTTTTTTAATTTTATCTTTTGAAACAATGCATTTTTAATATTTTACTTATTTTTACTTCTTTCTCTGGCATTTCTAAATTCCTCATATAGGTATTCTATTTTTTTTAAAAAAACTTCTGGTAATCTTTTTTTATGTTCTTCTCCACAAAATGGTAAGCAAATTTTTGATTATTTTATTCTTTTGATTTCATTTAAATACTATGCTACTTCAACATTTCAAAAACTTTCGTCAGGAAAAAGCATTTCTTTATTATTATCTTTTAACGATTTGTTATACTAGCTAGGCCGCCATCTTGGATTCAACATCACTCGACGATAAAGGCTGCTTGGCGCGTAGCGTTCCAATATCACAAATTAGTTCCAATTTTAAATCTAATACTTCCCATTCAAAACTTATAAAAGCAACCTTTTTTTTTACCTCTCATAAAGTATGACATTGAATCACAACCAAAAAGCATAACTTTTTTTTCCATCTTATTCTGTTCAAAAACGTAAAAGTGCCATATTTTTTTCTTTTTTAAAAATACTTAACTATCTATTAAACAAATTTTATTTGAATAAATGGTTCCTTTGGAGGCACAAATGAAATAATATTTGTGGAGTTGGGAAAAACATAACACACATACACATACACACACACACACACACACACACACTTAGCATTTCCTTTTTTCGCCAGACGATTAAGTACAGTAATTGTTTGTGACGTAAGAAAGTAAAAGATTTGCCACTCGTAATTGGGAAGAAAGAATTAATCTTTTGTTATTTTTCATTGATTGTGTTATATCTTTTTAAACAGTAGATTATTATCACACAGAGAACAAAATAACTATAATTACCTAATTTAGATATCAAGAGTGTTCAATTCCGCACAAGATTTTCTCATTGTTGCTTGCTTGATTTTGAACGTTCCTGCTTTGACAATTTTTTTGTGTCTATACTGTGCCTATATTTTCAATGGTATAGCCAGGAGGAAAGTCTTGGAAACGTTAGAAATGTTTCGAATGTAGAAAACATGTTTTGTAGTGGGGAAATTTCGGAAGAAGAGATTTGAGCAAGAATTTTTCTCCGACATAAAATTTCTCCTGACATTTTAGAAATTGTTATGTCAAGAAATGCATTGCTGTATGATTAACTCATGAGACAACATGGCTTTTGTGTGAAACATTTTATTAGATATAGAATATTTTTTTATTTGTTAAAATTGAAAAAAAAAAAACCTTTTATTAACGTTAATTTTAATTTCTTCGTTTTTCTTTTCTTTGTATTGGAAAATTCTCAAAAATTAAAGTTAGCATAGATGCATGATTTTAATAAAATTTAAAAAACGATTGCATACACGGTTTTGTAAGGAATACAAAAAACTGAGTGTTTATTGACGTCGCTTTTAAAGCAACACTAGACCTTTTGGTGATGGATCTCGTAATTTCGAACCACGGTCAAGTAATGAGGACGACATGTGAGGGGCGTGGCACTCCACTCACCTAACTTCCACTCTACGTCCTTTGAGTCACAGCAGATTTAATGTGAAACAAGCCCATCTATCTGGCAAATCTTCAGAGGCATCAGGATTTGAACTTGCAACTCGACAACGCCAGCCGTGAGTTCGTCGACCATGACCGCATATATACAGGGACTTCTTAAGGCATGGGCCAGCCGGACCCAGGGCCTAATTCCTCGATGGGGGTCTCAATTCTGTCTTAATAAGATAATGATCCGGATTTTTTGAATGTGGTGAAATATTATTCCCGTACATATTCTCCAAAACACAGGAAATTGAAACTGCATGTCAACTGGCAAAAGTGATAAGGCTGCATTATTATGTGATGACCGTTATCCATGTCTAGGCCTAGACCTAAAACCGTAAACAACCATTCAACTCATTTAGTCAAAATGCAGCCATCGATGGAATCGGTTTGTGCCTAGGTTCTTGAGGTTGTGAGTGGTGCACATTTATTTGTTTCAAATTACCCTTTGAACGAGCATTTTGTGACGGATCTATACGCGGTTCTACTAATCCCCTCATGACACCTTTAGAAAAATATTTATTTCAACCAACTTTCGCCGAGTAAGAAAGCGTGATTATGCAAATGAAGCATATTATATAAATTCTGTTTTCGCGAGTTTGGGGGTTGGTAAGTTGGAGTTAGCAAAGAGTTGGCTAGTTTGTTTGTTAGTTGAAGATTGTGGGATCGGGGAATTATTAAGAGATTTTTGAGTTTGTCCATGAAAAGGATTACGAACAACAGTGATTTACGAACAACAGTGATCCAACGACAGTGATTAAATCCAGATAAAGATCTCCTGCAAGATTCAAGTGTAGGATCTGCTTCATAAAAGTTCAGGTATCGTGAGCCTTGTTTAATTAGAAGTTAGCTTCTTAGTGTGCGACGTAGTTTATATTGAGCGTGTTTAAGCTATCGTAGAATCAGTTGAGGGGCCGTTGTATTATCCCCTTGTTATTGAATCTCACCTCCGCGCTCTACTATGTGATTATTTATCTTAATTAGATTGTTATTGTGTCTGATTGATATTTTGGTAACAATAAAATAGTTAGTGTGAAATCATGTGTATTGATTATTCAGTTTCTCTCATACACCTAGCCGGGTCTGCGGGTAGACAAGGGGTTTCAGATGGAAGCAGGAACCATCCTGTATTACAATTTGACAATGCATGATATATACTGTCTATTTTTAAAGATCTCAGGTAGGGCCTACCTTTGCATATGGGTCCAGGGACTCAAAAATTTTTAAGATTTCTCGGGGCCCAGGGTCTAAAAGTGTCTTAAGACGTCCCTACATGTATATATGACCGCAGCCATATGAAAATCGAAAGATTTGTGTTATTAATAATTAAAATAGGACTGTTTTAAAAGAAATACTTGTTTATCAAACAGAATACTAAAAAATAAATTAAAAACGTTATGTTAATAATTCTCATCCCAGAAACCACTCTGGTTTCAACAACACAATAATCTATTCAAATACCTAAATAGAAACTGGGTGAACGTAATATATTGATACAAAATTCCTAAAAACACAAAATCATAATAAAAGAAAAAATGAAGCCATATTAATGGTTTTGTGATGCGGAATATCTATTTCTGAATTAATATGTTTATTGTATTGGCTGATATCAAATGAAACAATTATCTTTTCTGAATCAGACTTACCTGAAGAACAACATTTATTGGCAATGTTATAGAATTATAGTGAATCGCTATTTTGATAATTTGGTGCATAAGAAAAAAATTAGTCGTTTGAATCAGTATGAGAAATGAGTAATGTAATATACCATGCATTTTAAAG
>BMAO01023279.1:15000-95285 GCA_019973975.1 Trichonephila clavata | reverse complement strand
GCTACAGTGGACAGTTAAAACGTGGAAAATTGTCCAAAATATCGAAAAAAAATTTTTTGCTGATTATAATATTTTTTAGCCTATCTCTATCAAACGCAAAAAAAAATTTTTTTGGTTTTAATGCATTTTTTTACTGAGTGATAGGGTAGTTTCGAATTTGTCATCCATGACCACGCCCCTTTGTTTACATTTTCTAATGTCATGCTATTGTAGCTGTCGTGCACTTTGACAGGAAAAATTTTATTACTGTAGACAAAGCCTCACTAATTTTTATTTTTAAATGTTAATTTATCAAGTTCAGGTTGGCAACACTTTGTTTTAACTGTATCTGAGACTAAATTGACATTATTTGTTTACCATTCGTTCAAACTTCGGTTTGCATTTTTCGTTCAACTTTACTCAAACCTTATATTGATTTTACCAAACACAAAAAGTTTTTTCAGAACTAAAGCTCTTTTTAAATCGCATTTGTTGTTTAAAATTATTAGTATGGATCTTATATCATCGAGATATAGAAAACTAAAGGTCTTTCCTACGAAAAGGAGGAAGATTTGTTGAAACAGCAAGAAGCGATGGCAGAAATCTCCTGAAACTGTTGATGAAAAAAACAGTTTTATATTACAGAGGGATCCATTATCTGACCCAAGTACTTCTTTCCCAACCTGAGGCAAGTTATATTTTCACCCACAAGGCTGTGTTTTCTGAACTATTGCAAAAGTTCCTTGCAAATATTGTACAAACTGTGCCCTTGTTATAAAACAACACCAATCCATGAGATATTCTACAAAAATGGAACTTTTATGTGAATCATGTCATGAAAGCTATGGAAGTGTGTATTCAAGTTTCCAAGAGGAGTCTAAAAATTCACATGATTTAACAGCAAGCTGGTGAGTGCCTTCCTATCCATAGGCAGAGGGCATGCTGCTTTGGAAACTTTTTCGTCTGTGCTCAACATGCCAACAATGGACCGAAAAACATTTGCAAATGCATGCACAACTTATCGGTTAAAAACAAAGAAGTGAAGAAAAAAATTGCTCGAAATGTCACGTCAAGCAGCTAGAGAAGCTCACATAAAAGTTAATTCTTCTCTAAAAATATCAGGAAATCATGATATGAGTGTGTCATATGACGGTACATGGCAAAAGTGAGGACATACATCTAACCTAGGATTAGGAATAATCATCGATGTCCTTAGTGGACTTGTTCTTGACTTTGAAGTATTGTCGAAATACTGTCATAATTGCATAATTACTGGTCGAGATATGGGAGCCGATAGTGCGGAATTTCACATTTGGCAAAAAGGACATATGGATGAGTGTGACAAAAATTTCGCTGGAACGTCTGCAGCCATGAGATGCATGCTGCACTAATTATGTGGAGACGGTCAATAAGTGATTACCAAATGAGATTCGTTTCCATGCTGAGTGATGGCGACTCGAAAACTTTTCAATTTTGTCAGAAAATGAAGTATATGGTTCTGGGGTAAAAATCGAAAAGGAAGAGTGCTTGAATCATGTTGCGAAGAGGCTAGGCACATCGTTACGTAACGAAGTAAAAGAGTGGAAGGTGAAGAAGGTGACTCTTGGTGGGCGTATGTAGGGAAGCCTTACAGATAAAAACATAACAAAGTTGCAAAATTACTACAGAAAAGCAATTAAAGATAATGTTCCTAATACCAAAAAATGAAAACTGCTATATATGCCAGCCTGATGCATTGCTCGTCAACTGACGAAAAGCCTACACATGGTAAGTGTCCTGAAGGGGAATCATCATGGTGTTTTTATAAAGAGCAATAGCCAAAGGTGAAACCCCAGGGTCATATAGTTCCATGAGAACTTGCTTGTCGCAACAGGTAGTTGAAAAAATTATGCCTGTTTACAACGTTTAGCTTCAGACACCATTCTTGAAAGATGCGCAGGAGGCAAGACGCAGAATTGTAATGAAAGTCTGCATAGCTGCATTGGCGAAAATGTCCAAAAGAGGTATTCGTATCCAAAAGGAGGCTAGAAATAGCAGTTACGGATGCCGTCGAAAAGCACAATTTGGGTACGTGAAATCACTCGAATAAAAGAGGACTCAAACCTAAATGATAGTTTTTCTTTGACTATTGCTGAAAGACAGGATAAACGACACATTTCTCAAACTTTCTGTGAAAAGAGAGAAAAGGAAAAGAAATACTACTAATAAAGATGTAGCCTATGTTGCCGGTGCTTTTTAATTTTTTTTTCAGACTTAGCAGCTGTTTTCTTTTTATGTGTAATTGAATTTATTACTGTTTTGCATTTTTATAATTTAATTGTATTGAAATACTTTATTTTTACTCATTGTGGTTAACGAAATATATAATATATTATCTGGTTGATGAAATACATTCTACTAATTTACTTCAATATTATTAGAAAGTTCTAGCTTATTTTTCAATTTTTATCACTATATATACCACGCGTACTAAAGTGACTGTTACAATATATATTGCAGAATCTTTTATATATATATTCTGCACCTATCTTATGTTTATATGATATTAGTGTTTTTCAAATTTATACTTATATATCTTTAATTTTTTTTTTTTTAAAATTAGTTATTTTCTTATAAAATCAAAATAGTTGTTTCTCTCAAAATCAAAAATTTGCATCGAAGCTGTTTTGAATTTTTGTAATTTAATCCTATTGAAATATTTTATTTTTATTTATTGTGATTTATGAAATATATAATATATTATCCGGTTGAGATGAAATAATAATGGAATACATTCTGCTAATTTAATTCTGATATTATTAGAAAGTTCCGGCTTATTTTTCAATTTTTATCACTGTGTGTACCACATGTCGATGTGACTTGTTATAATAAATATTGCCCTTGTCTGTATATATTCTGCACTTATCTTACATTTGTTATGATATTAGTGTTTTTCTATTTCAAATTTATATTTATATCTTCATTTTTTTTATAAAAAGCTAAGTTAATTTCCTTTCAAATAAAAAAAGCTGTTTTTCTCAAAATCAAAAATTTGCCTCGAAACCAAAATTCAAAATGTTCCATGCGTTGCAATTTTTGTCCGATTATAACAAAACTTTCCAAAAGTATTCTTCTAATATGTAATTATAACTTCTTGGATTCATTGTAGTAATAGTGATAGGGTGAAAGAAGAAATTAAAGTTTTTTATGTATAAAAGTCATTAAAATTCTTGAAAATTTCATATAAAAATTTGCGTTTATCCATACTTTGTAAATTATCATATAAAACATTACTTTACATGCATAAATTTCTAAAGGATTGCTTAAAGAAGTTAAATTAGTTAAAAATATTAAATTTTAAAAGAAAAAATAAAACGCATGGAACGTTTTAAAATTTTTAAATTATCGTTAAATTTTTTTAAAAAATTTTAAATTTCTTAAAAACTAATCATTTTTTTTCTCGCCAAATTTTTTATATGGTTTTAGTTATAACTTAAATACTGGCAGTCAAAATGTGATGTATGTGTGTTACAAATTAAGAAAAAAATTTTACTGTCCACTGTAGCCTTAACTCAATTGGTAATAGTTGAATATGAAGGAGCGAAGTACCTAAGTGTGTGGATTCCAACTTCCTTTTATTTTAAGATACATCGCACTCTCAAGCACCCTGAGGCCACGGTAGCTTAGTGGTCAAGATAACAAACTAGTGGCCGGCGTGTCATTAGTGCTCAAACGTCCTCCTGTTAGTGTGGTGTGATAGTTAGGAGAGGGACTGCCAGCTGAAGAGTCGTCATTGTCATTTGACCATGGTTCAAAATTACAAGGTCCGTCGCCTAATCCTTCGATGAAGCTGAATTGCCCTCCTCCTATAGCTGAATTGCTCTATAGCCCTCGAGTAGTTGAATGGTGTGACGTTAATATTCACTTACTCAAACAACATGAAAGGGGAAGAACCACGTAATTTTAACACTCTTGCTGCGCATCCCGCGATTTCCATGGACATGCATTGTTTCCAATTATTTAGTTGAAACCGTAATGTTCCTGTTTATGTTTTCATTCATGTTTTTAATTTCATATTTTTATGATCAAATCCTATGTTTTAAAATAAAAACTCTTTTACATTTTTTTTTATATTTTAACTCTAAAATATAGATTTAATATGTAGATTTGAAATACTTAATAAAACCAGACGCAATTTTTAAACCTACTTTGATAAAATAACTACGGAGTGAGAGGGTTAAACCATGGACAAGGTGTCGGGGAAAATACCTGAGCTGGCATCTTACTTCCACTTTCAACTACCATGCCAACAGGAGGGCTTTGAGTCTCGAGAGTTTTAATGTGCATCATCTCTTCTACATGGCGGGTCTTAAGTGGTACGCGGTTTTGGACCCACAACTGGACAATGCCAACTAAGAGTTCGTGATGATGACCACTAGGACACCGCGGTTTCCCAAGTGTATTCTTGCTTTCATATTTTCAGTTACGAAGTATTCATGAAGTACTCTGTGTTTTTTATTCCATATTCAAATCACTACACGGGAACAGCAAGAATAGAGACGTATACACACCACAGCTCTTCACCCGAAGCACTTATATTCTACACGATTATTCACGAAAAATAGCTAAGTACATTACATTCAAATCGTGTGCAATTAATTGGTTTAATGTTATAACACTTATCACATGAGTATTAAAATTTAGAAAAATATTGTTTAAATCTTTGCTTCTCAAACTTTCAATATTTGCGACCTAATATTCAATCATAATTTTCATCACCCTCCCCCTTCCGTACTATAGCAATGTATTGAATTCAATGATACTATACTTTGACGCTAAAACTCCAATACGACTTTAACTTCTTAAGTGCCATCGGTGTACACTGGTGTCCAAAAATTAAGCATAATTAATAATCATGTGAATAAAGAAAGAACTGTAAATCAGAATGGAGGGAAACGTGATATGCGAGTATAAAATGGTTACAAAATAAGGAAGCAAATCAAAAGAATGATAATAATTAATTTTATTATCCAAAGTAGCAGTTTGAAAGCAAACTGAGCATAGCAAGGATTCACACTTTAAAGAAAAAATGAAAGAAAATATTAAATAAAATACTGATGCTGCAGTTTAATGAGGTGTGTGGTCACCTCTGACAGCCAGGCACGCTACACAGCGATTTACCATACTTGCTATGAGATGATGAATGAGTTGTGGGCTCAAACGGTTCCAAGCGTCTTGGAGAGCTCTCTTCAGTTCTGTAATGGAGCTTGGTAGTGCGAAAGGGCTGCAATTTGTCTCCCGAGCATATCCCATGCATGCTCGATAAGATTTAAATCAGGGGAGTTCGCAGGCCACGACATGCCCTGGATGTTTTCCGTTTCCAGGAAGTCATCAATCAGCCCCGCTCGGTGACTGGCGCATTATCATCCATGAATATGAGGTCAGGACCGACAGCACCTCAAAACAAGCGAACATAAGGCTCAAGAACTTCGTCTCTGTATCTTTGAGCAGTCACAGACTCCGTGTCAAAGAAATGGAGGTCTGCGCGGCCGTCCATCATGATGCTTGCCCATGCCATTACTCCTCTAGATGGAAATGATGTCTTTCCGTTATGTTTCTTGGTTCAAAACGTGTTCCACGTTCTCCATATCGTTACCCGCCGATAATCACTACTCAGACTGAACCGGGACTCGTTACTGAACATCACATTGACCCACTCTCCCACACTCCAATGTTGATATTTCAAACTCCAGTTCAAACGAGCGCGTTTATGCTCAGACGTGAGGGAATGCAAATTGCTGGTCTTTGGCATACAGACCAGCATGATTGAGTCTCCTGTAAACAGTTTGTCTCGAAATTCGTATTCCTGTGGCGACTGTGAGCGCCGAACCCAGTACTCTGGCAGTACTGCCCTTCTGACATCGCGCACTTATTACCAGATATCGGTCTTGGCGAGGGGTTGTTACTGTTGGTCGACCTGGTACTAGTTTTCGGGTGACATCTCCCGTTCTTTGAAACCTCTGCCACAGTTTGAGATCACAGACTGGTCCACATTCAGAATTGGAGATACTTCGGTTTGTGATCGTGAGGATTCCAGCATTCCAACGATTCGTCCTTTCGTAAACATGTCCGATTGGCGTCTTTGTGCCATCATTCACTTTGTTTGATGGTTAACAACGTTCCTTCGCACAACAGTTGCACGAAACTTGTCTGAACTGCCTATGCTGCGTGAATCGGTTTCTCCGCTTTCCGACATGCGCCAGTGTTTCTTGCAGGACGTAGTTGACTTAAAAGTTTTGCATAAACCCAATGTTTCTTCTTCACCCATTAAATATCCGCAAGAAATTTGGAATAATTTTACAAATATTTACTCCATGTTTTTCGCATTTTACGATTTATGCTTAACTTTTGGACACCAGTGTATACAAACGTCTCAGCTCAACCAAACCGTTAAATGCCTCAGGGGATGCGTAATCCGTAAATTCTGGCGTATAATGTGAATCTATGCTTTCAAGTCGCATTTTTTAATTTTAAGGCATATTAGCCATATAACACGCACTTCCTTTTTTACGAAGGAACCCTCAACGCGTGCGCTAGAAATACTATTGTGTAACTAAGCTCATAAGGTAAAACATTTCTCTTAAATAAACACTATTCCGATCTCTGTTGAAGTCTAAGTTTTTTATACATATGTCTTTTTATTTTTAATTTTGAAGGTATTATTTTTGTACCCGACGTACAACGCACAGCCGTAAATTTCGATTTTATTTTTTTGTGTTAAATGTGCGCGTTATATGCCGTATTTTACGGGGTATACATCTTTCTGAAGTATGAGCTTCTATTCATAAAATTATTCCAAATGCTTTGGAATGCAATAAAAAGACATTGGCAGTGTTTACGAAGGATTTACTTATTTCAGAGAATTTGCTTATTTATTCCTTTCCCTCACCTTCTCCCCTCCCCCAAAACATCTCATACCCACGCTTACGTAGAAGACGGTGGCATTGGGAAGCGATTTCCGTATATTTTAATCGGCTCTTAAGGGATTGATTATAAACCGTACGAATTATCAAGATAAGTGTTAATTTTCGTATATAATTTTGTATATAATAAACCCATGGAGTCAATGGTATTTATTAAATTTCTTCTTAACTTTGTATTGTTAAATTAATTATAAAATACATTGTGCAGTACTGATACATCTATAAGTGTATCTTATCAGTGTAAATGTATATTTACTTCTTATGCCAGAATGTGTTTTACTTGTATACTTTCAGTAAATCAGTGATTTTTAGAAATAATCTTTTTTCGCGACTTTCAGCACGCTCGCGCCTCCTCATTGAGTTATCACACCCCTCTAGGGGTCTCGCCCCACAGTTTGAGAAACGCTGGTCTAAAGAATATCAAACTTAGCGTCCATAACCCGTTTTCCCAAAATGTGACCTTTTCCAGAATTGATATGGGCTGTAATACCTGTAATGATAATTTTATTGAAAATACTATAGATGTGTTATTATTAGAAAATATGAAATACAGCTAGAAAAAATAATAAAAATAACTTACCTAATGTAGAAATTAAAATATATAATACTGTTAAAATAAGTAAAATAAACAAACATGCCCCTCTCACCATATCAGCATGTTAACATATAAACTTAATATGAAATTGGAAGCATATATATTGTAAGATAGAAATATATATATTATGAATATTATTTATTGCATTACATGACGTGTTTTATAACGAAATTGTTACGAATAATATGTTTTTGAAACACTTTAATGTCAAACAGTTCCTTACAAATAGGTGCTATAGGATGATTTGTTTGTGAAAATACATAAGTGACTTTTAGTAAAATATTAATTGCTTTTTCTTCGACATGTTATTCTAATCTAACTCTTTCAAATCTTGTTAGAATTTCTGTAATGGATTCTATAATGATTTACCAGCAAGTTTCATGAACTAAATCAAATTAATTGGGATATCGATAAAACTTTGCAAAGCATATAAGCAAGTATTGTCCTGAATTGATTGGAAAATTAATTGGTTTCACATGAGAAAGAAGTCAGATTTAAAGACACTTTTTTATATTTTTATTAAATCACGCATTCTAAATTTTGATTTTAATTATCTTGTTTTTGGACCCATTAATGAAAGTTTTGGTGTTATAAATCTCTCTATAAAGGAGAAGACGATTTGAATTCATTCACATTTACGATATTTTCGGAACTATTAAACCTATATTCTTGAAATTTAGCTGGAATATTCCTTTTAAAGAGTATAGATCCGGTAAGGACAGTTTTTTTTTCGAAAAATCGACTTCCAAGGAGCATTGAAGACAAAAAAAAATCTGTTTTTAAACGACTAGATTTACATACTTAAAACTTGATAAGCATGTTTCTTTTGTTGAGTAGAAATCTATCAGGAACAGGTTTTGCGAAAATTGACAGTGGTAGGGAGGTTGCGTGGGCGTTATAGCTGGAAAAGAATTCCTGTTTTATTTATTAAACTATAAGACTTACAAACTTGAAAGTCAGAAAACATGTATGTTTTGTTGTGTAGAGATCCAGTAAGATTTTGTTTTGTGGAAATCAATTCCAAAAGGACACTTTCAGAGTCATTATAAATATAAAAAAGTGTTCGTTTTGTGTAATTAGACGACGAATCTAGCAAACGTGATTCTATTATGAATAGATATCCACTAAAAACGTTTTTGCGGAGTTAGACTTCCAAGGGGGTCTGTGGGGAATTACGAAGGTGTAACAGATAAAAAGAATTCCCGTTTATGAACTATTAGACTTGCTCTTTAGTAAGTATGTTTCTTTTAATGAGAAGAGATCTGGTAAAAATGGTGTTTGTGGAAATCGACTACGAGGTGGGGTGCTACGACTATAAAACTTAAACAATAAAAATACATCTGTTTTAGAAAAATATGTTCTGTCTTTCTCTTTTTAAATTAAGAAGAGAATGTTATTAGGGTATTTTTCAATTAAATCGTAGGCTTATAAAGCTAGGATTTGGATAACAACCTAAAAAAATGTATTGTATAGTCGTATAATGTCATGAAATACCCAGAAAAGTGGGTGGATAATGGTTTTATATTATGGTTTTTATGTTAACATTTTATATTAACATGAGGGTTGTTTTATATCAAGGTTGTGAGGGTGAGCTAAGTCATCACTTAGTGCAGGAGGGTTGGAAGGAAGATTAGCCATATTCAAAAATAACTTCAATTTATCCTCAGTTATGAACAAAAACACAAATTCTATTAACCAAAGTTAAGAGATGCACCCAAATACGGAAAGCAATAGTGAGGTAGACGAGATATGAGAAGACTTTAAACAATCAAATCACTTACGTCTAGGCAATATCTTTTAATTCTTAGCGACCTATTCTTATTTTATTCCTAATTGACAAATCGTCATCTTTAATATTACAATAATCAGCTATGAAGTATCTACACCTTACTTCACGTTTAATCAATCACTGCTAGCCGTGGCAGTCTTATCTCTCTTCACTTGAAAGCTTATTCTATTTAAACAAGTGATTATTTACACGTTTCACATCTTCTTCTTCGAAGGAAGTCTTTCAATAGATTAAATTTTAAAGACCTATTTTTCCCCAAAAGGACTCTGTTAGAAGAAAAATCCGAATAGAACCGTGACAACATTAAGTATAATTCAAGCAAACAATAGAGTTCCTATAAGTTATCTACTTTCTTCTAATTACCGAGTTTTAGCTTTCAAAAGAAAGATTTGAAATAACTTCAAGTTTTGTTTTTGTTTTTATAAAAATTTCCAAGTTTTTTAGTTTTTGTTAAGTATATATCAGAGTTTTTTTTTATTAAATGAGGTTTTAATTTGTTTATTATGACTAACGGTGAACCGACGCCCATTGTACAACATGCAATTAGTTCAAATTATAAAGCTATAATTTACATGTATTATGAATTTCTATTCATGAAAAAAATTGTAATATTCGCAAGCAATGCCATCTTTTACATTATAATGGAGTGTCGCATTAGAAACTTGGCAAAATATTGGCGATACAGTCAAGTTGGCATCATTTTTGGTGACCACATTTGGTGACTTGGCGACCATATGGATGCTTCTGAAAATTACTGGAGAGATGTATAACATCACGATCAATGACGTAAGCTTATTTTTCGAAAAAGCATTTGAAGGTAGGGGAGGGGACTTGACGCTTTTCTTAAGTTTAATTCAACTTTTTTGAACCATTTTTACTAACTTTAACTTAAATTACTTTCAGCATCTCGAAAAACTTTTTTTATATAGAAAGAGATAAAAAATTTGCTTTCTCTTTTCCAACTGTAAAATTCCTATTTATATTTGATTAAAATAATGTGCATTAGATATTTTCATTACCTTATAAATTTTAATGAGTTGCATTCATTACATGTAATTTATTGCCTCGATTTTTAAACTGAATAACATTTCTTTTGAAGGCATTAAATGAGATCATTAGGCTAAATTAAATAATAGATATACATATATTTTAAGAGTTTGTATTAAAAACTATTTATTTTTCTTTTTACTTTACGGAAAAAGGGCTTTTTTCATTTTCCAGTTTTTAAAAAAAAACCTAAGAAGGCACAAAAATTAGAAATTTTTTAATTATGCTCCAAATATGTAGGATAAGTATTTCAAAAACTCGTTACAATTAAATAAAAACATGAAAATAACGTAAATTCTTTTTTGATACATTTAATTTTAGCTCGAAATTTACTTTTGAATAGCGGAATGGAATACTTGGTGGAATTCTAATGAATGCATAATGATATGTTACTGGAACCGTACCGTTATTTCTATGCAAAAACACGTTTCAACTGACTCTTGTTTTGAGTCAGAAAAGCACGTTATTTTTAGTAACTATTTAATATAGCACCATTCTTTAATTTTTTATTACAAAGATTCAAATATTCCAGCTTCATGTTTTTAAAAATGCTTTAAAACTTTTTGCATAAGAAATAATTATTACTCTTTTGAAAAATTCTTATGAAGTTTCAAAATATTATATTGTACTAATCCCACGTACAAAAGACCTTACATTAGAAATATTTGTGACAAATTATATCTTTAAAAATATTAGTAAGATAATACTTCCTTAAGAAATAGCATACCATAACATAAAAGACTTTTTAGGGATCAATACCAATATACATATCCACACACACAGCAAAATTTAAAATACATTATCTAAATTTTACAAAAATCACAATGACAAGTGAAATTTTAGCAATTTCATAAAAAAATTCTCTAAAACAAAGAAAAGTTTTTTTACCCCTATCCTACGCTCGTCTGCGGCATTTCTACCACCATTCGACGAGCAGTCCATTATAGTGATGAAACGGTATAAAAACAAGAATGAGATCTTTCATTTACATCAATAGAGTTGTAAGTAAAAAGTAATATAAACATATATCAATATAAACGTATTACTAAATTAAACTATGTATATACATTCATTTAGAGATTTTTTTAAAATTGCAATGTTTTATTTAAATATTAAAATTATAGAGTTGAACGAATAATTATTATAAGAAATGTGACTTATTTATGAGGTTATTATTGAAGTAACAAGCCATAATTCAAAAAATATACTAACAGTAAGAATTATTTTGTGCATTCCCCAGAAAATAAAGATATCAAGTTAAAATAGCTTAATAGAAAAAAATTCATAATTGATTGAGTTATCAGACTTGCAATGATAAAGTTTAAATAATTTTGGTAGATTAAAGATCTACTTTTGCGTTTTTTTTAAAATTTTATATAATTTATTGTAATTCGTTCGATATGTAACATAGAAACAAAATAATATATGTTTTGTAAAGCAAAAAAAAAAAGATTGTTTTATTAAAAGCATTGCGTGTTTTGATCGCAATCAGTCATTTCAATGTACTCAGATACTGCAAAGGGGAAAGTGTTATTTTAAAAAATTTTCCATTCTTCCTAAATAGATTTTATTTTATTTATTCCTCTCAAAAACTGACCTTAAAATGAAAGTTTACTGCAAGTTTTTGATTTTAAGTGATGTAATTGAAGCTTTCGTTCTCATTAGAAAGTAAGCAAAATTGCATTAAAAAAACTTAGTTTTATTTAAGATTAAACCAATTGCATGTAATTAAAAGTTGGAGCTAATTAGTGCTTGAGGAAGTTCTTCCGTATTTCCCTTTCCTCGTTCCCTTCAATATAATTAAACATAATTTAAAACAGCATCATTTCGATAGATACGAATAGAAAATGATTATTACAAAATAAACTGTAATTTAAATCTTTAAAAAAAAGATATTTTTTTTTACATTCACTAACTGTAATTTATGACGTAATAGAATCAACTGTGTTTAAGTTTTGAATGATTAGTTTCCGATGTTCATTAAAAAAATTAAATGTAGTTTATAATATATCTGCCGAAGGGGTATCGTGACCAGAGAAAGGGTTAACAGGTAACAGGCAAAAAGAGAATGGTTGCTAAATAAAGATTGCCCTTGGCTTCAAATTCGTTCAACTGCAGAAAGAACAATATGCGAAGACAAATCTGGAATATTCTAAGATTGTTATTGGAAGAGGTATATAACTTAAAGCCTTTAGAATAGCTTCACTGCGTCCGGGAGACATACTCCGTATTAACTATCATACTAACCATGATATACTGTTTTTTATAAATATGTTATTTTTTGAAATTTGCTCCAGAGAGTAAAAATCGCATTTTTTATTAATTATGTCAAACATAAAGCATCTTTTTTGCATTTTAACTTTTTGTTTAATAAATAATTTATTAAACCATTTGTTAATAAATACTTTACAAATAAGTCAAATTTGTTTTGCTTCTGTCTCTTTCTTTGCCTGAACTTCATTACCCTTAATTTATGGACATGAGTGTAGAAGGAATCGACAAATGTTAAATTTTATAAACAGATTTTTACATTGCTATTAAAGCATTGATAAATATTTAAAATATAGATATATTTGAGTAATAGTCAGAAATAAAATTTTCTTTTTGTAATTATTTATTTTGAGGAATAAAAGATGAATATATATATATATATATATATTGATACATAACTTTCAATCTTTTTTCAAATTATTGTATTCGTGTGGATTGCAGTGAACCTAGGGTGCATCTAATTGTTTATGCGCGGCCCATCCGGTATAGTTGTTAGTGACGCTGACTGCTGTGCCGTTGGGACTGAGTTTGAATCTAGGAGAAGGCACAGATATTTGTACATGTACGGACTTATGACCGGCATGTCATGAGTTCGAACCTAAGCCACATAAGACCCGCCGGGCAGAGGAGTTGATGCCAGTTAAAGCGACTGGGGCTCAAACGTCTTTCCGATGGTGCGGTGTGGAAGTTAGGATAAGAGGTGCCAGCTCAGGTGTCGTCCTGGTCACTTGACCATGGTTCAAAATTCGAGGTCCCACGCCAAAAATTATCGATGAGCTGAGTAAGGCGACTTTTATTTGGGTGAGTGAGTGATTTTGGGGTTTATTGGCGCAAGAGCCGATTTCCGCTATACTGCGCCAAACATTTGCTTTAATATCTGTGGTCTAGACGGGAAGAGAAAGAAAGAATGAATTGAATGACAAGAAAGAGGGTCGAAAATAGAGAAGGATCACTAGTGTACCCCGGGTTCGTGAAGCCCGTGTTTATCAAAGACAGTAAACCCCGTGGGAAAAGGAAAAGATCACTAGGGCACCTCGGGATTGTGACACCCGTACTCACCTAAAGAAGGTGAGCCTCCTGAGGGGCGACTTTTATTTGGATTCACTCACTCACTCACTTGTAAATATATAGTGCCTTTACGGCATAGGAGTTCTCTAAATAGCCGTCGAGGCGCAAGTCCTCTCATGAGAATGGTGGAAGGGGAAGAGAGGTGAGGGCTCCTAACGACCCACAGAGTCTTCTTTCTCAAAGTTGAGGTTGGACCGAGCCAAATCATATTGTCACCTCTCGGGTGCTCAAAGCTAAGGTTAACGACAGGCGTAAATCTCTAGCCCTTTGCCGCGATGAATTTTATAGTCGTCGATCTGACACCGTCAGACAACAATAGAAACAACAACAGAATGTATATTTTGATTCCTAATAAGAAAATTATAAATATTTAATTAACGGGATTAAGTAAAAGAAAAAGATAAGGATTCTGTTTATTAAGATTGTAGAATAAATTTGAAAATACTTGGAATAAAATTAAATAAAAACATTTCTCTTAAAAATTATAAATATTTCTGTAAAATGAGAAAGTAATTAAAAATTAACTTTGCCTCCATCTTACACACGATTCCGTAAGAACTTCTACAAACATTTTTTTTTAAATGAACACAGTTGTAAAATTTGAACAGTTTATTAGTGAAAATGGAAAAGCGAAACTGAACAATCTCTTTGAATTAAGTTTTTATAGAAGATTTTGTATATGTTGTATCAAAATTTTTCCACATATTCTAAGAAAGTATTACCATACTTAAGTTCTCTCCAAATAATTTATTCGTAGTTTACAAAAATGTATCAGATAACCGTTTAGCTAGGGGGAGAAAAAAAAATTAAAATTATTTTTCAAAGCGGTAACATTTTTTTGAGATAGAATTTTTGAAACGAAACTAAGTCAAAGTAGAAAAAAGATCAAGGGGATTTAAGTTATTTATTAATAAAATAACGTAGAATGGCAAGATTTTTTTTTCATTGGGAAAAAAGTCATAATGAAAAAAATAGTATAAAGTTATACTTCATTTTCTTTATATTTGAAAAAGAATACTGAATTGATTTGATTTTAAAATGAATCTGAAAATTTTAAAATAAAACACAAAAGGATAAAAAGTACGTAAAAGAATAACTCTGCGCTCATTTCATTCAGTTTTTTATTTCATTCATAGATGGCAGCAGTGAAGTGTTATGTTAGATATTCCATTTAATGTCAAAGAAAGTAATACGAAATACATTTCCAAGCCGGTGAAATATTCAAATATTTCGTATTTGAGTAAATTACACCTTTTCTTACCTTATTGATTATTTTAATATTTAATTGGCAACTATTCACTTTAGTTATAACTTTAAAATTCAGAAACACGCACACTTAAGTAGGTATATTACAACTTCTACACTATAAAGAAAATTCAGCTACTACAAGTCCCATTGTTAAAAAAAAATGATATGTAGGATGAATGAATTTTTTTTTAATATCACACACTAAAGCAATACGAGGGCTATTGGCGGCGTACTTCGTAATAGACGACACCATGACGCGTTGATCCCGAATGTATAGCATGACCATTGGAAATTTGAATAGTTAATTTATGTATATCATCCTAAATTTTTGTAGTTTTATTACTTTTCCTACTCTTTCCAATTTTCAATTATGCATTAGAATTACTACGAAATAAATTAAATAGTGAAGGGAAATATATATAATACATATTTTTACATAAGTATTTAATACATATATTCATACATAAGTATTTGATGAATAACTACATCGCTCACACATGTAGTTATTCATCAAATACTTTTGACATATCTTTTTTCAATACTCTTTGAATACTAAACTTAACTTCACTAAATCTGGGCTTAATAACAGCGTTTCTCAAACTGTGGGGCACGCCCCTAGGGGGGTGATAATGCAACGAGGGGGAGGGGGGTGCCAGCATATTGGATAGTCGAAAACAAATGGTTATTTTAAAAAATCATTAATTTTTTACAGAAAGAAAACTTACAAAATACATTATTGCATAATAAGAAACAAATACACCTTTACACTGACATAATACACTTATAAATATATCAGTACTGCACAATGTACTTTACAATTAATTTAAGATTACCAGAGTTAAGAACTAGTTTAATAATTACGAGTGACCCCATGGGCTTGCCATATATAAAAAAGTACACAAAAATTAATACTTATTTTAATAATTTCTACGGTTTAAAATTAAAATCTAACCTACTGATTTCAAGTTATGCGATTTGTTCTCCTCAATGCCACCGGTGGCCGCCGTAGCCAAGTGGTCAAGGCATCGGATCATGGCTAGTGTGTCATGAGTTCAAGCCCAGTAAAACTGAAGACCCGCCGTGTAGGGGAGCGATACACGTTAAATCTGTCGAGAGCTCAAACGTCCTCCCGTTGGTGTGGTGTGGTAGTTAAGAGAGGTGGTGCCAGCTCAGGTGTCGGCCACGTCACTTGACCATGGTTCAAAATTACGCGGTGCAACGCCAAAAGCCCTAGTGTATATATAGCTGAACAATGCGACGTTAATATTCACCCACAGTGGGTGACCCACTCATTCAATGCCCCTGTTTTCAACGTAGGCATGCGAGTAAAATGTATGGGGGACTGGGGAAAAAGGAATAAATAAGCGCAAATTATCTGAAATAAGTGAATCTGAAGGAAAAAAACACACACAGTCAAGGTCCTTTTATTGCATTCCAATGCCTTCAGAATTATTTTACGGAAAGCAGTGCACAGAAAAGATCGCATTTCGGAAAAGATGTATATATACGTCCCCGGGGCAATTAACGCTTGAACTGAGCTAGACTTTTACATACGCTGATGGCACTAAAGAGGTTAAAGTCGTATAGTAACTTTTGCTTCAAAGTATAGTATCATTGAATTCAATCCATTGTTATTGTATAGAGGGGGGGGGGGACGAAAACTATATAATTGAGCATTGGGTCGCAAACATTGAAACTTTGAGGAGCACTGCTTTAAAGGGATACTTGTTTTGTGTTGTGATCATGAAAGGATAAAAGATTGGTAAAAGGAATAAGGAAAAATATATAAAGCAAAAGAAAAGGACCTGATTTAAACATAACTGAGTAACATATTTTTATGTTGCTTTCTGTTCTTTCAAGTGTATAAGAACTGCTACATCTAATTCTTGATGTACCCTTAATGAGTGAGTGAATATTAGCGTCGCACCATAAAGTAACCCGAGGGCTATTGGAGACAGACCTCATAATTTTGAACCTGAGCTAACACCTACTCTCTAAACCACCACAACGTCTTAAATTGGACTTTTTATGAGAGTAATTAATTTAAGGAATACAAAAAGGTAACAAACTTCATGATCATCTAAAAATATACTACAGGAAATGCTCACCTTAGTTCTGGCAAAATTTTTCACAAACGCGTGCACCTCGATGTCCTCAACTTCTATTATTAACATCTTTCTGCGTTCAAATATGTTTTCAGCCTTCTCAGGAATGGGGCAAATGGGCAAAAATCTTAAGAAAATCCTAAAATGAATCATACTGACGCTTGTTCTAAGAAATTGTTTTTTTTTGGAACAGAACCTGATATTTAAATATGAATGTACTGCGTATGAACGTATGTGTCTTTAGAAAGAATTCATTCATTGTTTACTTACGAAAGGGTGCATTTTACAAACATCTGCATTGCACAAAACAGCTCCCAGTCGTTTAATTTCAGTCTGCTTTCATCTGACACCATTTCCAATTTTATCGGGTATTTGCTTGTCATTTTCAGCAAACACACAGCGCAGTTTTGCATAGCTTTATTATTCCTACTGCAACTTGATGTCCTGTGTTTTTATTTCATAGCAATAACATGATTATATCTAAAGAATTTCATAATTGTTTTCACGCCGTAATTTAAAGATACGTTTTTAATAATTACAAAGAGAATCACTTCTTAAGAATCATTGAAAGAGTTTTATATTGCATAAATACCAACTGAATTCCTTACGAAAAATGATGAAATATATATTTGTCCAAAATATTAGGATATATCCTTTCCATATTTCACTTTCTAAATAAAAAAAATTATTCTTCATTTAAATCTATTCTCAAAGTTTTAACTTCTTTTCAATTTTTTTAATCTTAAGTTTTAAAAGCTTACAATTTAATAGACAAGATATTTCGGTTCTTAACGCTTTCTATTTTTATATATTGTTGGTATTATCCATTTTTATAAACTTAGAAATGTTTTCTTTTTACCAAAATAGCAATAATACAAAAATGGATTGCGCAGCCTCGTTAATCTTTTTGGGGAGCGGGTTCAAATTTCGTTCTCTTAAATACTATCATAGATCTTGGGCATATTAAAACATTCAGAGGTTAAAGTTGTGACGGATCTATACGCGTCAATGACTAACCCCTTGGGGACTCTTCTGGGGCAATATTTTTACCAACCAGCTTTCACCGAAGGAAGAAAACGTGATTATGCAAATTAAGTATATTGTATAAATTCTGTATTCAGTTTTGAGAGTTAGTTAGTGAGTGGAGGATCGTGAGTTATTAAAGTGCAAATCTAAGTATCAATGGAAGAATTCTAACAGATGACCACTCGACGGTGATTAAATCCGGATAAGGATTGCATTCAAGGCCTCAACTGTAGGACTCGACTTCATGAAAGTACAGGTATCGTGATCCTTACTTAAATAGAAGTTTAGCTTATTAGTGCGTGTGTGACGTAGTTTATACTGAGCTTGTATAAGTTATCTTGGAATCAGTTGAGAGTCCGTAATATTACCCCCAGGCTAACGGGTCTCACCTTCGCGCTTTGCATAGTGATCAAATTTCTTAATTGGATTATTACTGTGCTTGCTTGATATTCTGTGTCAATAAAATAATTAGAGTGAATCATGTCGACTGATTATTTAGTTTTTCCCACACATCTAGCCGGGTCCGAGGGTAAACAAGAGGGATCAGAGGGAAGCAGGAACCGACAAGCATTACAAAGTCTTTACGTAGGTGTGTAGCGAGAAAGATTATGAAGTATCCAACTCATTACATGACCTTAGCCAAAAATTAATAGGCCCATTACCAATATCTTCTGTGGTGAATTCACTATCTACTGAAAAAGACTAAACTAAATAAAAATGAGAACAGATACAAATAATCCAAGATTTGAAAATATAATGAAAACAAATTATCTCTAGCAATTGATATTAAATGAAAAGAGCAAAGTATTGCTTGGGGAATCGTAATATTTTTAATATAAAAATTTTACTCAATTGAAAGGATTTCTTACACGGTTTTCAAGCCTCTTCAATTAATCTTAGCTTAAAGAATGAATTGATAAATTTAACTGAAATTGAAGCCTTAAGATTCAGAATTAATATGTATCCCCACAAAATTCACTGAAAGATCCACAGACGATGCCTGCGATCAACATCGTTGAATTAATGATGAAATAATACGAATTTTCTGTCTTTCCCTTAATTCTATTAGTATTTATTTCTGTATTCATTCATAGATGGCAGCACCAAATAATAGAGATTTCCCGAGTTAATTTTAAAAGTGATAATCTCTATTATATCATTGAATTGTGGATTCTATTTTTCTGTTTCTTAAGGACAATTTTTTTTTCTACAAGTACACTTATTTAAAATTACTATTTCTCTACACTAAGCAAGCAAAAATTCACACAATGCAATAGATTAAAATTTTTACAACTACTTCACTTATTTCAAACAAAATACAAGTTAGACGTTTATAATTTTTTTTATTTTGAAAAATAAAAAATATGATTAAAAGTATAAAAGTCCATAGATTTACAAATTCAATTTCTTAAAGTATTTTCATAAAACATTCTAAAATATCTCTCAATAAACCATTCAGAATTTTAGTTTTTATTCATAGACTAAAATCGCGTGGATTCCCCCCATCCTTTACTGGAGTTACAACAAGGTAATTCCAAATAGTTAAACGCTTTCTAATCTCAATTCTTTGAAGGTAATAAGTTTTTATTCCAATATTACGGCTACACTGAACGCGCTCACATCATTTAAAGAGCTGTGGCAATTGACAATTTGATTGAAAATTTCTATAGATGTTTTCTGCGATAGATGGCGATCCGCATCCATCATAAGTGGTGCAGTAAAAAAAATAGGCTTATGAAATAAATCTATTAGATTAATTATATTAATGACTAATTATTTCAATTTCAGAAGCTAATTTTTGAAGAGTAAGAGCTAATAAAAAAAATATTTTACAGGTATTTTTAATGTTATAGAATGTTTGAGAGGAACTCAAGTAAAAACGTTGGATGAACGTTTGGCTGAATCTCTAAAAAGAGGAGATTGGATGATAAAATAGGAAATAAATTTCTCAAAAAATGTAAAAAATTACGCTAAATTTTATTAATACTGTGAAATTCAGTCGAAATAAAGAAAAAGCAGTTAAATGATTTTCATTAAAATAAATTTTTAGTTCAGAAGTTTTACTAATTTGTAGAAAAATAAGTTAATTTTAGACTTGTATTTATTTTGTCATTTAAACGAAATTCCACACAAAATTTTCTTTGAAAATACATTATGAATATTATATGTGTGTTGTTCATTATAAATTCATAATTTACTTTAGTTGTTTTGGCAAGTTATCTATTATAAAGGGAAATCCAACATTGTTTAGAAAGACCAATTTGACAAAATCTTAAAAAAGTTATTATTTAACATAAATATAGCTTGAGCGTAGACAAACTAAATTATTCGAATTTAGTATAAAATGGCCCCGTGAAAACATGAACGATTTTGAATGAAAATAATAATTGCCCTTTAAAAATTTATGAAGAATAAACATATAAGTGTAACTAAAAATATATATATAATCTATACACTCGCTGTTTTGAAACAATTTAGAATAACTTCAAAGCAAGCATGAAATTATTTCAATTTTAAATAGATAATGCTGATAGAAAAATGCCCGATCAAAATTTCATGAGATAACAGAAAGTTAGAAATTTTTAGCAGAGAGCAGAACAAAAATCGCACACTCTTCCTAGTTCTTCAAACTATCACACCACTCCAACGGGAGGACTTTAAGCTTCGACAAATTCAACATGCATCGGCACCCTTTACACGGACCAGAACTTGAACTCAAATCATCAACACGCCACCCACGAAAATATTTCATTGTTAATTTTTATCTCTCATCTCTGTCATGGCCACGTGGCCACGGTAGCCAAGTGGTCTAGGCATCGGATCGTGGCTAGCATGTCATGAGTTCGATCCCAGTGCCACTGAAGACCCGCCGTGTAGGGGCGCGATGCACGTTAAATCTGTCGAGAGCTCAAACGTCCACCCGTTGGTGTGGAGTGGCAGTTAGAAGAGGAAGGTGTCAGCTCAGGTGTCGTCCGCGTCCCTTGACCATGGTTCAAAATTACGCGGTCCGTCGCCAAAAGTCCTAGCGTACCTGAACAGTGCAACGTTAATATTCACTCACCCACTCACTGTCATGGCCACTGTATCCTAGTGGTCAAGGTAAGGGAATTGTGGCCGGCGTGTCATGAGTTCGAACTGCTGAAGACCCACCGTATATGGGGCGATGTACGTTAAATCTGTCGAGGCTCAAACGTCCTCCTGTCAGTGTGATGTGGAAGTTAGGAAAGCGGGGGGCCAGCTCAGATGTCGTCCTCGTCACTTTACCATGGTTAAAAAATAGGAGGTCTGTCACCAAAAGCCTTCGAGTAGCTGAACAGTGCGACGATAATTTTCTCTCACTCCTTCATCTCTATTTATATTCTCTTCATTTGCAGATCTTTTGGAATGCGGTTCACGTCAATATGAAATGAGGACTAAAATATTTCAAATGTTTTATTATGTTTGTCTAAATTTTCAGAAACGGCTATCAGATGGAGTTATATATCTTTTAATTTCACTAACATATTGATAGAAAATTTAGAATGTGAGAGTTTTTGGTAAATTATTTAACAGAGGAGATTATGGAGTTGATATCCTAATAATAATTTGTTTAATTTTTTATGAATATAAAAGCATCAAATATTTAATAATTTTTTATAATAGCAAGTCTTTATTTACTTGAATTTTTTTTATATCTACTATATAAATCGTGAGTCTAACAACCAATCATTCAAGAAACTTCAAAATAAATATAAAACCACTAGGTATATATGACATATAATTAAATTTAGCGATACGCCTGTTGGCCACGTATCGCTCAGAGCTATTACCTGTTACAAGGGAGAAAAGCTATCACCACAGCAACTAAATTAGGGTCAACTGAACCCAACCTATTACATAGCACTTATTTATAAATATTCAAAAATAATTACATATTCACACGAAGTGTCTCAGTTGGTACTTAATAATTACAGAATTTTTCTTCCAAAAATTTTACGAGAAGTCCAAACTTCAAATCAATAAAAACTCAAAATGCCTTCTAAAAATATTTTAAAAAATCAAAATTATATTTCTAAAATGTCTATGAATTAAAGGATTTATTTAAATCCAAATAAACATTACTAATGATATACCATGATTAAAAAGTTAAATAGATTCACTGCTTATACTGTAACCTCTTCGGATAGCTGTAGAACATTTAAAACTGGAATCGGACATTTCAGTAATATTCTAATACATAAAAGTAGAGACTATGCGCAATGTGTCAATAAAAGCATTGAAAAGTGCAACGTATATCAAACTGCCTACAACCTAATCGACAGGCCTTTAGTGTAACCCTAATTATAATACTGGAATACGTGGCTCGAATGAAACATCACGATCTCACAAACATGACCCTTGAAGTAGCGGGGTTACACTGCTATTTATAATCTATATAGTGCATCTATATAGTGCATCTATAAAGTATCTATATAGTGCATGTTAAGCTCCGTTTACATGGATGAAAATTGCCGGCAAAATACCCCGGCATTGATCCTCTTTAAACCCGTTTACACGACGAGCCGGTACTTTACCGCTTTGAAAAGAGGGTTTGATTTTTGCTCCTTCTTTGGAGCAGGGTAAATGCGGAGAAAGGAGAGTTTTCAAATTTTCCCATGATGCAATGCGACCGAAACTCATTTAAGGATGGCTGCTGTTATTGATTGTGCACATTTGTCCCACTGAAGCTTTAAATAACATTTGGGAAGTGACGTCGCACTTTTCAACTAGATGAGGGCTTTTGGCAACGGACCTCGTAATTTTGAACCATGGTCAAGTGACAAGGACGACACCTGAGCTGGAACCTCCCTCTCCTAACTACCACATCAACGGGAGGACATTTTGAGCTCTCGACAGATTTAACGTGCATCGCTCCCTACATGGCGGGTCTTTAGTGGTACTGGGCTCGAACTCATGACATGCCAGCCACGATCCATACCTTGACCACCAGGCTACCATGGCCACTAAAATATGGGGAAATCAAGAAATACAACAATTTGATGGAACTGTCCGAGATTCGGAAGTGTATAAAAAATTTGACATACTCGGACAGTTTCACAAATTCGTAAAAAAATAAAAGCTTTGGAACGAAACCTTTTCGGGGCTAACTTGATATAGGAGCAGCATATAATGCGCCAGAATCGTTTTTTCTATCTAATTCTAAGGATACTGCTATGAAATTTTTTAAAGCTTTGTTCAGCTGCGAGAGGATTCTCAACTTTAAATATATTCTACATTCCAGGCAAAAATTTACTACTGTATTTATTAAAATCAAAGCCACACATTTTTTCCAATACTAATGCTACTGAAAATCAGGTGCGACATAGAACCGAAGGCGGGAAATTTGTTGGATGGGGCAAGTTGAACATTATATGGATATTAGAGTAATTGAAGATTTATGTATAAATTAAAATTTTTTCACTATTGCTGAAATAAATTGTTCCTTTTTTAATTTCTCATTCTAGTTCTTTTTAAATTTCGTAAATATCTGATATTTATAAAACATTTTAATGTTTGCTTTTTCCTAAAATCATGTTGAGAGTTTGGGGTGTGAATTAGATTAAATTATTACGGTAGAGAGTAAAATTTATTGATTTAATTAGCAATAAAAAAATGCAAAACTGTATTTAAAAAGTTAGCGTAAAGCTGTAAATATCTTTCAGATTTATAAACTAGTATGCTTTGGTAAGAGACCAAAAAATTAGCATGTACTACTCGTAGATTTTTCCCAATCCTCAATCCAATTGTAGCTGCTTTCTGTTGATATTTGGCAAAATTCAATTTTAATTTTGGAAGCAAAGTCAATCTCTATGAATTATTACTTTGTCTATAATTATTAATTTCATGGTAGCTTCATTTGTTAACTTTCAAATTGTGCAATCCTTACACTTCTCAATTTATTAACGAGAATGAAAATAGGATAATCAAAAACAAGACGCAAGATATTTGTGTTGTGGTTTGTAGCCTTCTTTGATTGTTTTCTTTTATTCTGAGTCAAGTGTATGTTGAGTCAAGTGTATGCTGAGTCAAGGGTATCCCTTGGCAAAGATAGCAATTTTTTTTGGCGACAAGAAGTGGTCATCAAACTGTCGATATCGTCGGCCTAATTAACAGAATACGTAATTGCACAAAGGGAACTAATTTGATATATGATTGATACGCGCCAAGCGCTGCTTGGCGCAATTCCTTAATTGTGCCAAACAGTGGTTGTCGAGTTGGATGGAATTCAAGATGGCGGCCTAGCAGTAACAAATCATCAGGAAAATAATTTAAAAAGAACTGTTTTGAAATATATTTAAAATGAAAAGAATATAGGAATATATTAAAAATAACCAACATCAATCAATTATAAATATCAATCTAATATAATAAAAGTTATATATATGTAATATATATATTATATTATTTAATAGTAATTATGATCTATGATAATATTTAGATAATTTTTATATAATAATTATTATATATAATATTCACATGATATAATAATTAAAAATAACATCAATTATAAATAAATATAGCATTTTTAATATTTATAAAAAATATCCATGTTCAAAAATAGCACAAAATACAACAGAAGACTGAAATATTAGCTTGTTGAACAAATGTAATGGAAACTTAAACTTTTATGGACATCGAATTAAAATCGTCTGTGTGTGTGCGAAATTAACAGGGTAACCGCGGGAAAAAAATTAATTCTAATATACGTCATCCCCATGGCAACCACTATACTACACAATAAAATATAAAGGTAACCATATTGCAATGTTATCTCTCATGGCAACCAAAATTAACTTGGTGCGTAGTACTCCTATTTCAAATTAGTACCCCAGAAAGTTACGCATTCTGATAACTAGGCCGGCGATATGTACTATCTGTCTTTGTTCTCAGAGAGCAAAACAGCAATTTCTAAAGAAACCAATATCAACGAGAAATACAAAATTTAATGCTTTTATCCAGTTAACTGTGGTCACCCAGTTTGAGAGCGCACAACTATGTAAGTCACGGAAATCGAGCGATGACGAGTATTCTCGTCAATCAGTAAAAAAACAATTGGCTGTTAAAATATTGGATCAAAAGATGGGTTTATTTTATAGAATTACTAATTTTCCTCCTTACATATTTCGTTAACATAAATATTACATACATATTACTCGAAAAAAATTAAATACATATAAAGGTAAGAATTCAAAAAATCGGTAAAACGAACTTTCCGAATTTTGCCCCTTTTAGGCTATTATCTAAAAACATTATAATCGTACATAAGCAAATTCGCTCTGTGAACTTATAAGCTATTTCAGCCGATGCATTAAGAACGCAAGAGTTCATATTAAATTTCTCATTTTTTTTATTTGTATCATCCGACTTGGCCTCAAAATATTCTTAACATCTTGAAATTTGAGAATACATTTTATTTTTCTCAAAAATTTCTAATTAAATAATTAATGGTCCCTACTTTTTACGTTTGACGAGAATACTCGTCATGAAACAAAATCCACATTTTCCATAACGGGTATACTCGTCAATCACAGTTAAATCATGATTTAAAATTAAGAAAATATTTAGAACTTATTTTTTAAAAATAATAAGAAAAATGCTTAATTTTGCTAAGTTTAAAAGTTTCTGGAAAAGGAGCGTAAATTCTCTTTTTTAACTCTAAGTAAAAGCTGGTTCGAATTGCTGAATTTTTGTGCATTTTTCTTTACATAAACTCCAAAAGGTAAGAATTGAATTGATTCTCCCACCTGTGGTGTATATGAAGAGATTTTTTGATGAAATCCCACGTATCTACAAGGGAGTTTGTGTGGGCCCAATGATGGGATTTTAAAAAATAATACTGACTGCCGGAAGACAAATGAATATATTGCCTTTATTATATAATATTAAACTTTCCTTCAATCTGTTATAACAGTCGAAGCCTACTTTAAGGATTCGGGTAAGGTTTCCATCGATCTATCCTAAACTAAATGAAAAAACTGTCAGAACTTTTTTGAGCCCTTCCAAATACCCAGGTATTCCATTCACTCTTTTACCTCTATTATACTTCTGCTTACGTAAGAATAGTTTCACCAATTTCTACAATCATATCGGAACCTACAAGCATAAAGCTTTCTCATACACATTTCCATAAAAACCTCAACAAAAACTCACCCAATCCACAACTGCTTTCTTCGAAACATCACTTTTGAAAGAAATGGTTTTACTTTCGTACTCCCAAATTTGCCATTAGAATCTGAAGCATTGTTATTCTGCTTTCATCAAACCAGCTATACCTTTCATATAGAGGTAAAACGATGCGCTCCCATCCCTTTCTTTTGGCACTCCCATACATATACGAGTATATCACTGTTTATTTTTAAGTCAAAAGTGTATTCTTTTTCAGTACGTACATTCAACATTTGCTGCTATCATTACGTTTTTCACACACCATAGAATTTCAAATATACATCTCAGAAATACTGTTCAAGTAATACTTACTCGAAGCAACAAGCACAAAAATGAGAACGTAATGGGGAAAAAATTGTCAGCAAAAAGTACAAAAACTTGCCGAATCCAAAAAGTAATTTTTCTTAAAATACAATAAAATGGTTAATATATTATAATCATGCTTCTAAAAACATCTGAAAATGTTAAATAGAAGCAATCTATATATATATATATATAGTACAGAGAACACGTGACTTAGTCGGAGTAATACCGCATTTCAAAGTATAAGGGTTACCATAATGAGCAGTCCACTAGAATAAAATTATCTCACCCTGAAATCTATAAATATCACCAAATCCAAGAGGCACCCTCGTTTACACTCTAGCCAAAAACTGAAAGAATTTATCTAAGAAATTAAATTGACGTTAAATTAAATTTGATGTTCTTTTTTCTTCAGGTCGGATAGATTCTAAAAAAAATGTTAATCTGTGAAACACTAGAAGACTATTAATATTTGGAACATAATGGATTCTATTTTGGCGAATAATATTTACAAAGAAAATAATCCAAATAAGAGAAATATTCCAGTTTATATATAATTGTAAAATCTTTTATTATAAACATAACCTTGTTATTGTGATTTCTTATGACAAAAACTTTAACAATATTCTTTAAAAGTCATCAGATTATTACAGTAACAAAAAGCGAAATAGATTGGCCTCTGCAGTTTCTTTCTTCTTCAATCTCGTTATGTTTGAATAACTTTTGATTATCACAAATGATTTAGGTGTGAAAAAAAATTTAATGGGAAGGAAAATCACACACAAATGGTATAAAATTGCATTTGAAATTTTATCAGTAATTGTAGGAACACTAACAGACGAGGGGTTAACAATTAAGAAATGAACATGTAGAAAAGTCAAACTATGTTTGGGATTTTAAAATTCCGTGGAGAATGTCTGTCTTCGGCATTGCGCAAAATTTTCAAAGTGTGTAAAAACTTGACGATACAGTTTTCACAGTGCTTATCACTACATAAAAATACCATTCGCATGTCCGTCAATGAGCAACAGGGTCAGTTACTAAACTTAAAATAAAAATAAAAACTAATACTCATTGTAGCTACTTTTCCGAAATCGTTTAATTCTTAAAATCTTCAAGAAATACCATCCCAATATAAGCTACGTATTTAAAACATTTAGTTTCACACTGATGGCAGGTATGCTTGTACACGCTTGGGAAAACACCATCTTCATTACTTTTTTTTGATTGAAAGTTGGACTTCAGTGTTGCTTGGGCTGCAGGAACAGAAGGCACAAAGGGAGGAACATCAGGAGTTAATCCGTTTCTTTGTTTGTCAATACATGGGGCATGGAAGTCTGAAGGGTTGCTAAAACTAGATAGATATCCTTCTTCTGGGGAAATACCTTGTGTGTCAGGAAAGAAATGAAAAAATGAAGCTTCTGTTAAAGTTTTCTCGTGAGGCGAAAGGTTAAGTTCGGAGGTAAATGATATCGGTCGATTTATTTCAAGAGGCAATGGACTAGAGTTCGCATGTGGTGAAGAAATATTTTCGCATGTTTGATCAGGTTGGGGAAGATCCGAAGTTGGTGGTGGAGTGGTAGTCTTGGAAGAAATTCGGTTGACTATCGTTTTCATGCTCAGACTATTAATAGCACGCACTAGAGAGTTTTTGCGAAAACATTCACGGAAAGATCTTCTCGTAGTTGCAGTTGATAGTTTCTGTGAAGCTTCAGTCACGGGAGAGTATTCAGTCTGAACGGTTGGTGGAGAAATGCTATTTGAAGTAGCAAAATTTGTAGAGATACAAGTCGCAGAAGAGGAATCGTACGACTGGGAACGTTTGTGGAAAATATCACCAACTGGAGACCTACGGGGTGAAAAAGAAGTTGATCGTGACCTAGGATGAATAGGTGAATTTCCATCAACTGGAGGTTTTCTGTTTTGAATTGTACGATATTCGGAAGCTTCGGCAATTTCATATCTGTTAGTAGAATAGGAAGTAACATGGGAAGTTGAAGGTTGCAATGAAAATCTGGTATCTTGAGAAGGTGTATCATTTAATTCAAATCCAGTAAATTCGTAACCATAATGGGATACTAAACTAGTTTTAAATTTTCCATCTTTATGAGGCGTTCTTTTCCCCCTTAAATTCGATCCCGTGCTTCCTATAGTATTTGGACGAAAACGGACGTCTTGAGGCTCAAAGTATTCATAAATGTTTGTTTTTCTTTTAATTGTTATCAGGTACTTTCCTGGGATGTTCTGTAATAAATCATCGGACTGTTGATTTAATTCTTTCAGGGATAGGTCTTGAATTCCATAAAAAAGACCCTGTTCAAAGCGTGTAAACTCATACGGGCTGCTAGTTATGATGTACCTGCAAGAGTTCAGAATGTGAATCGCGTATTTTTTGTTTCCAATATCATTTGTCAAGATGTCTATCATTTTTGTGACATTTGCATGGCGCAAAACAAGTACGTTTAGATTGTGAGAATAGGTACGCAATAAAATAAAGCCGTCATCATATTCAAAAATATCCAAGAATCTATGGTGAAAAACTACAATTGCACACTTGCAAAGAATTTCAAATACTCTGTAGCATTGTCCGTTTTTGTAGCAATGCAATGCTACATGTCCTATAAACGCATGCATCAAATAAAAGTTAAAAATCGTAGCGTTATTGGCAATTCTGAAGCACATAGGCAGGATTTTATCCAAGAAATCTCTTTTGGATATTAAGATTGTAGGATCTTGGAACACTTTTTCTACCAAAGATTTATACTCCTTTTCAAACGTTGTAAAAAAGTGCTTCAAAGTTGTGCGGGTAGTTCGAAAAAGAGAAGTTTTCTTCATCAGCTTAATGTACACCTTAATAGCATCTGGAGTTTCGTTTGTTTCTAAGCAAGTTAAAAGTAAACAAGGAGTCAAAGTTGAGAATTTGTATTCCATATTTTCGGGGTAGCTTTCCATAAGTGTTAAGTTGAACTTCTGAGGTCGAGTTTCTTAAGAAAATGTATTTATGTTTTAATTTCACTTCATTTGGAGATATGGGAATCTATTAGAACCCACTAAAAACTTCAGTTTGTTGGGGCTAGGATTTCTCAATGGCACGTGAGTGAATGAGAGTGACAATTATAACGTCGCGTGACCAGTGAGTGAATATTGACGTCGCACTATTCAGTTACACGAGGGCTTTTGGTGGCGGATCTCGTAATTTTGAGCCATGATCAAGTGACCAGGACGACACCGAACTGGCACCCTACTCCTGACGACCACTCCATACCAACAGGAGGACATTTGAGCTCTCGACAGATTGAACGTACATCGCTCCCCCACACTGTGGGCTCGAATTTATGACATGCCAGCCACGAATCCGTTACCTTGACTGTTAGGCTTCTATGGCTACAAAAAAGCAATACGAGGGCTATCGGTGAGGTGCTTCATAATTTTGAACCTCTATCAAGTGACGCGGAAGACACCTGAGACACACACATACTCTCTCTTTCTCCTAAATACCATAAAACACCAACGGGAAGAGATTGAGCCTTGACTGGCTTAATGTACTTCGGCTCTCTCTACGCGGTGGAGCTTCCGTAGAAAAACATCTCGATCCCGCGATATTCCCGCCACGAGTTCGTGACCATCACTACGGAACCACGCCAATAGCTCCAGTGCTCCTAACATGGCCACTTCTCAGTGGCACATGGTGTAGATAAAGAAAATAGAGTGTCACCTTAGGTTTCGATCTCGTCATATGAAAGTGAGTTACAAAATAGATTCACTACGGATAGTTATTGCTTTTTTGTGCTTTCAGCCAAAAGATATAAAACAAATAGTCAAATTAATCGTGAAATCATAAACAGATTAACATTTGCATTACAAAATTTTCACGATCGTGAACTTGCAGCTTCTTACACCCACGGCTCAGTATTACGAGGTATCTAGTTAAAATTTAGTTTTACCCTCTCATCATAATTAATATAAGAAACAGAAAATAATGAAGTTGAAGTTGCATAAAAATTCATTCGCTATCAAAAATATAAAAGTGTGTAAAGCACGCAAAGTAAAAACCAAGTGATCTTCCGTAAGGCAAGACTACAGTTGAATAGTGGTAGGGAGAGTAGCTAATTGGTTAGAAAAGGAACATAATAAGTTCCACAGTTGGGAGAGGAAACAAAAGGGCTGTGAGCTGCTCTGATTCTTTCTTTTGTGAGCTTCGCCTGGTACGCAACAACAGTTCTTGCAGCTTCTCAATCAAGTCGCGTCACTTTCCACTACAGACTAGTCGTGAAAAGTAGAGAGAAGTTAAATCTGTTGGATCTCAAAATTCTCACGTTGTTTTGATGTAAAAATCAGAAAAATAAAGTTAGACGTACTCGTCACTTAATCATAATATCAAAATTAAGAGGTATGTCAACCGAAGTCTTATGAGTTGCTTATAACTATAACGTTAATAAACTATCAATCACAAACTGAACTGAAATATAGGTTTTCTTACTGGTTAACAGCATTTTTTTATTGAGAACATTTATAAACCCGGTGCATCACACGGGGGCTTACAACACAAGTGAAAGATTACACCACAAACAACCACATCTTCTCCGAGATCCGAACCCAGGTCCTATGGCACCGCAGTCAGTGTCACTAACCACTATACCAAATGGGCGGCATTAATAGCTATTGGATAGGGATCTCGCAATGTTGAATTCCGATCAAAGGACGACAATAAAACCCGAACTGGAAATCCACTTTTCTTCACGGCTTTATAAGGAAATTTAAAGCAGTTTGTGAGTTTACTTCACGAAATATTCTTTGAATGTACAAGTGCTGCATTGTAGATTTTACAGCCATTGTGTCAATAAAATTTGCTCTATGCAGCTTAAATTAATATAACGTGTTTATTAAACATTTCCGCTTCATTATTCAATTCATTATTACGTTTAATGCATTTAAAGAGTGCGTTTTTTTTAAAAAACAGTACGATTATTACACTTTCTATAAATTAGTGAAGTTTAAATTTGTTTTTGTTTTTATCTATTTTAAGGTCCAGATACAAAAATATTCCTTCAAAAATAAGTACAAAAGGCAAGAACCTCGAAGTATTCTGTGTCACATTTACTTTCATTATTTAATATAACCAATTATTTTAACACTATTTTTGTACAAAGGAAAATTTATAAGTACCACAAAACAAACTTTATATTCAAAATCCTCTGTATTTAATACAAAATTTAACAATAATAATCTTAAAATGCAAATAAGATGTTTCTTATAATTAATTACTAAATTTAGTCTTCCGTTATTTATATTTGCGTGTCATTCAACTACATAAGAATATCTGCTGAAAAAATTTAGTTTCCATTGAAAAAAATATATGTTATTTTCAATTTAATATCGATAAAACTTCAATCAACTCTCAAAGCTCTTATTCTTAAATAAGGGCAGTTATTCTTTAGTACAGTGAATAGAACCCCCCAAAGTTTAAATATCTAATTTTATAACTCAGTCACAAATATGGAAAACAATAGATGTTATTTGAATTTCTCAATTGTTTTGTAATGAAAGGCACTGTGGAAAGAAAGAAGTAACAACACAATTGATGAAAGAAGTTTATATTCTACACATGTTTTACATAACAAGTTTAATGATATCTGAATAATAAAATAAATCAAGTCAACATATCTTCCTTCCAAATGTCGCCCTTAGTATCTCATTTCATATTTACAAGCCCTGGTTTTCTTCGAATTAAAAAGATTCTGTATGGGACATTTTTTTTGAAGGTGACCATCACGTTTGCTGTAGTACATGAATTCGGAATCCATTGCTGAGCATGGCAAGAAAAGCAGAAAGGCCAATGAAGAACAACAACACGAAGTACCAAGAGTCTCTGCTAACGGTCAGGTTCTTGATAATGTATCTCAATGTTCTTCCTGATTGAGTTTGTATAGCTCCACTTCCATTGATTTTAGATGGCAAGGGACCAGATGCAGTTTGTAAACAAGTCATTATTGTAATAAAGGTTAACCTAAAAAAAAAGAAAGAAAAGTTAAGATATACTCTTTCACAGACAAGCTCATTACATTCACATCCTTTTTTTAAAAAAAAAAATCGTTTAATTTTTCGTTATATATATATATATGAACATGGATACCCTGCTAATTTTATTTACAGTTATATTGCTATCAGTCCTCAGTGTAATAACATATTTAATAACAATAGCATTTTAATTATTTGTACTGTAAATCGACAGATGGCGCCACAGGGTACATTACATTAATTATATACATTAATAATTAATACATTAATAATATATTTTTATTTAAAATTAGTTGTATATGTCTGGGTTGTGTACTTTTATTTTCTAAAAATTTTAAAACATTATTTAGAGTTTTTAAATGTTTTTATATACAGACTTAACGTTATTTTTATCATATTTTGTGATAATTTTATACTTTACTGATATACTCCTTTCTGTCGCGCGGGAAAAATGATTATTGATGTACTCACGTGGTAAGTTTTTTCATCTAATTGTTTTTAGCATTGATTTTAATATACACTAGTAATTATTATAGGCTATAATTTTATCGTTTTATGTTAATAGATTGTGGTTTTACTTGTAATAGCTAAGCTTCTCTTGGAAATTCTTACTTTCCCTATGGCTCAGAGTATTGGCAAATACAGGTGAATGTTGGCTAGCCAAAAAGCTTTGTTTAAACTTGCAATCCTCGTTCCTTAGGCCAGGAGTTTACTAAAGTACTACTGTGGCTAATACTTTTTACTATCTTGATTAGTTATCTTAGGCTTGTAACTATTTTGTGTATATTATATATATATATATATATATATATATCGTGTCTCAAATCAACACCAAGCCTTTTTAAAAACGGTTTTATTCTATGCGTCTGTTGCTGAGAGAAAACGGACACCCGAGTGAAAACTAAATGGCTTTGCTACTTATGTCCAGGTGTTTTAAGTACCTTTCTTAGTATATGGGTTACATTTGAAAGTTAATGATGACGTATGAGGTTATATACAAGGGGTGATCAAATGAAAAGGTACGAAACGACACGGTGGGTACAAATATAGACTTTATTCAAAATATACACCATAGGCCTGAGCACAACGATCCCACTGATGAACAAGCCGCAGGATTCCTTGTTCCCAGAATTCCTGTGGCTGTGACGAGACCCAGTCCTTCACAGTGTCCTTGAGTACGTCGTCCGAGTTGAAGCGCTTTCCTTTCAGGTGTTTCTTCAGTGGACCAAACACATGGAAATCGCAGGGTGACATGTCCGGACTGTAGGACGGATGGTCCAACGTCTCCCATTGGAACTTGTCCAGTTCCATTTGTGTGACTCTGGAGACGTGTGGACGCGCATTATCATGGAGCAGAACCACACCCTCCGTGAGCATCCCGGTCTTTTGTTCTTGATGGACCTGCGTAGGCGTCGGAGTGTCTCACAGTACACATCGGAGTTAATGCTTTTTCTGTGCTCGAGTCATTCTGTGCTCGCATCATTTGGACGCCGCTTTTTATAAGAGCCTTTGCTCTCTCCTGCGCATGATCCGATCCCAGCCAGAGTCTCCAATGGCATCCCGAGATGTCTTGCTAGATTCTCCCTTGGCGGAATATGCAAATATTTAACTGTTTCATTTTTATGTCGTTTCGTATCTTTTCATTTGATCACCCTTGTAAAAATAATGATCTGAGATTAGAAGTATTCTGTTTGGATCATCTGTTTCAGAAAATCTAGGGTGCTTAATATATGACTTGAAGATGCAAAGGAAAATAAAATTTAAGTTTTATATAGGGAATTTAATTTAAGATCTAATTTAATTATCCTTACATATATCATGTAGAGCTGTAAGGGATTGTGCAGCTTTGAAATGGTCTAATAGGCGTCAAATGTCTTGAGAATTATCTACGCATGGAACAAAAAAAAATGTGAAATAATATGTCAAAAAATGAACAAACTACATAATTGGAATATTAAATATTATTATCATTAGTTGCTTTCGGCGCTCAGACGAAGACATTAAAAATCAATAAAAATGATAAAAAGATTTTTCATTTAAAATGAAACAGAACTGATTATACAAGTTTCAGACGAAGACATTAAAAAATCTGTAAAAATGGTAAAATGATTGTTTACTTAAAATCAAAAAGAATTGATTGCACAAGTTTCTTCAAATAATTATCGAAGTAATGAGTAAATATAAATACATATTAATATATATATTTTATAGAATTTTTAGAATTTCATTCTTCGAAGGTTTCTGCTTACAAAATCAAATGATATCAAGTTCAAGTCGAATTAATAAACATGATGAAAGTTGGAAAAAAAACTATAAATTTACTTTTTTTAAATTTAAATATAATAAAGAATTCAGAATATTTTTAGAGGAAAAAAGGAAAATTTAAAAATAAAGATTTGACGATTTGCGGAACGTCTTATGAAATTATAAGAAACCAGTAATACTTTTTGGAAAAGAACAGTGTACAAACGAAATAAGATAAAAATTATGGAAGACCGTTAAAAATAGCTAAAATAAACCTTGTACTGTTTTGATAAGTCGTATTATAACTACATTTGTACTAAATTGTTCATTTTCCATTATTCATTTTATGATGTGTTTGCTCCTCTTCTCTCTCTCTCTCTCTCAGTAATTCTTTTAAAATAATTTCACTCCATTTTAATCATTTTACTTCTTCCAGCGATCTTTTATTTCCTTCCTAATTTTTATTTTATGAAACTATATAAGAACTGTTACTAGTTTTAAATCTAATGCTTTTCCTAGATGTAGTCGACTTAAAAGAAAAAAAATAAATTACATTTGTGAATAGGAAGCATATTAGTAGTTTGTACTTACTTGAAACTGTTTTTTTTTGTTACGCTTCTAATTTCTATTTAAATTCACTAGCTCGTTTCTAACTCTAATAGTAATTAGCATTTATTTCAACTTGCGTTTTATTGGCTATTCTAGTAGTCTGCAACCTGTAGTACGTGTGCCACATGTGGTACACGGTACAATTCTCAATGGCACTCTGCACAACTCAACAAATTTGTTATTTTTTGAGAGGATGAAAGTTGATAAATTTGTAATAGACTTAATTCAACACACATCTTCAGAGTTATGGACATTTACGCAATAACGAAAAAATCTGAAAGATAAATTTAGAGTTATTTTGTAAATTATTGAACGTCATTGCTGGAGAGATTTAATTGTTTGAAGAGTGTAAATTGCATGTACTCTACTTTCCGCTTTTGGTAAGAAAAGCGGAAAGAAAAACTTTCCTTATTATAAAAAATATTAAAAACTGAATGCTCAGAATTTTGACAAATTGAAAGTCACAAATTATACCCATGATTTTGCGATATGAAAGTAGAGTGGTATAAGCACCACTCTACTTTCGCATTGCAATTTTCATTTATCTTTCTATTTAACTGTAAGGAAGGGAAATAGTTATATTTTACGTTGTCTGTTTCTTATTTTAATAAATATGTTTAAAAAATACATAATATATTTGCAATCTTAATTTTTTTATTCTTACTGAAGAAATAGTTATATTTTATGTTGTTTATGTTAAGAAATATTTTCAAATAATTCAAAAATAATGTACGAGTATAAAAAAATTGTAAGTCTATATCATTCCTCTGTGTTCTGTAACTTTGCATGCATTATCACAGAATCGAATTGTTTCAAAAAAGTCCTACTGTGTGGCACGCTGAATCCTATTGGTAGATAGGTTTGGCACCCCTCAACTAAAAGGCTGCCTACCCTTTTCTTGAAGTTGAGGCTTACTTTTGCGGAAATTCTTCTGAGGAAAGTCTGAATATGGGAGCAGATTATTATTAAAGTTTGTGATAAGGATTTTCATCTGTGGAAAAAAATCAATTCCCTAAATAACTGGATATGAAAAAATAAAGTTACACGCATGAATAGTGGTTATCAAGAACTGAGCAAGCGTGTTGTGGGACATAAATATAGGTCAACGCTTCTTTATTTTTTTATTTTAGTTTGCGGATGATAATACTGTATTCCCGGAATTTTTAATACTGTGCCGGGTAGTTTACAATTATCAGAACACAAAAGAAGTTCAATTGAAGCTTATGATGACAGTGGAAATGGAGTCAAAGAACTCAGACGGAAAATAGAGCGATCTCATGGCGTAGCTGGAAAATTTCTTCGAAATAAAACAATTTAAGGAACAATTAAGCCGTTCCAAACATCTGTCTATAAATTTTTTCAAAGCACTAACTCCTAATTATTCAAGCAGCATCAAGTTCTATACTATTCGCGAATGAGATAAGGGAACAATGTGACCTAAATGTGTCCTAAAATACTGTTGGACGTCTTTTAAAGTTTCGCTCTTTCATTGTTGGAACGAGATTAAACGTGGTACCATATTTAAAACCAATCCTTTAGATTGATGGAATAAACCAGCGATGAGTTTGGAATAAAGTAATTATTTTTATTATTTGCTTGCTTTTTTTATGTACCACTGACAGCTTAAGCAATTTTGTGTTGCAGATTTTCCATAATGAGGAAAAAAAATTTAATCTAGAGGGTACGAGCGAATTTAATTCCTACTAAGCAATCTGGAAAAAAAAATAAACAAAAAGAATTTTTCAAAAAAAAAAAGAAAGAAAGAAAACTTTGGAGAAGAAATTTGCATTGACTGAGTATGCCTTTTACTGAGTTTGACTTTTTACTATTACACATTTTTTACACGAGCATTGTTTAAATCCTTGTTCAGTACTACAACTTTGTGCTGTTGCAACAGATCGAAGCATTGTGTCAATATTTGGAACTTCTTCAATGGAAATTAATTCACGCTGATATATACTGAACTGATATCTAGAGTACAATTGTTTTATGCAGCTGTCTCTAGTTCCTAATCGGAAAAATCCTTCCTAAAGCAGATAGAACCGATTTAAAGAGCTTTCAAATGCCGTTTTTCATACTTTAACGATCAAGTAATCGTTATTGTATAGAATACCTACTTAAATCGTAGAATTCAATATTTTTATATACTTTAAGTGACTTGTCTAATTATTTGATAAAATAACTAATTATTCTATGAAATAACGGATTTCACACTTTAACGGTAACATATATATGCACATTGAAAAAATTAAATGGTTAAATTTATTCTAATACCTGAGAGAAAAAAACTACTTTTTCTATGATTAATTCGCAAATGACTTTGCATGTACTCATGATTTATATACCTCAATATTCAAGAAGGTACTTTCTCAAGTGAAATGGGTCACAAGGGCTTAAAAGTTCGAATCATTTTTGTTTTACACAGTCTTATCCACAAAATCATCAATAATAACGTATAAATGTCACTTGAGTGTTTCTTCCGGGAGTAGTTTGTTAAATCATTTTGGTTTATTAAACTTTAAAAAAGAATAAAATATAAAAATAAAAAACGCCAGTGAGTTTTTAAAATCTATCAATTTTTATAAGTCAGGAAATTGTAATCTCTAGGAACATTTAAACTTCATTTAATGTTTTTTCAAATGAAAATACACAACTAATTTGCTAATTCTATATTTTCTCTGAATGGGACTAATTTAAAGAAAATTATTCATATTCGATGCACTAACTAAACCACAAAACTACAACTTGCAATGTTTTACAGTGATTTTTTTTTTAAAAAAAATATGCTCTATGAGGGAAAATTAGATTTCAAAATAATTCTTTCTTTTGCTAATCTTTCTTCTAATATTTTACTAATATAAGGGATAATTTAAAAAAGTGTATTTTATTATTCTCTTTTAAAAAAATCTTACTCCACAAAAAAAGCAGAATCTTATAAATAAAACTCAAAACAGCCATTATATCGTTAAAGAAAATTTGCTACCTTCGGGGAGGGGGGAAGTTGCCCTTCACTCTTTCTCTTCCAACATATTTTAATTTTTTTTTTAATCAACCTTCAAATATTCTTTTAACACAAAATTCCACAACAATTTTCATTTCTTAATTAAACGATGTAAAATAAAAATATATAAAACATTTTTCCCTCTTATTTTTCCATTAGTATTAAAACAAACAAAATACACTATATTGATTTTATGAAGGTTTTAAAATTAATTTTGCAAATTGACCAAGATTAATGAATTTAGCATGAGCATTAATATATTTTTTTTACAATTATTTTGTAAATAATTCAGAAAGCATATCATTTTTATATTCTTACTTAAACCAAAAATCTTTACACGGTAGATTTGTTCTTCAAAACACATGTAAAAATAGCGCATAAAGAATCCATATGTAGAATAAAGTGGAGAATGTTTTACGGTATCCAAGACCCGTGTAAGATGTAATAAATTCCATTATTTAAGTACGTTAAATCAATTGTACAAGTTTCTACAGATGTATATTTATATTTTAGTATCTATACAATTAACATTAATATTAAATTCATGCATGTTTGTAATAGTAACTTGAAAAAAATTAAGAACACATACATTTTGCCTCCAGAATGGATTAAACAAATTAAAAATACTAAAAAATATTATTATTGACTGTATTATTGTCTTAATTAACTGTATTTGTTGATAATAGACGCATTTGCTTAAAGTGGGATTTATCGAAATCACTTTATTCATTGGAAAATTTTACCACCCTTAGGGGCAGAGGGACGCTTTCAGAAGATAATCTATGTTCTAAAATAGTTTGCAGTGTTAAATTTTTTATTTAGAAAATTTATTATTCATTTATTTATTCTTCTTTTAGTGTTGAAAATTCTGTGTGCCAATTTTGGTACCCAGTTAAATAAATCTTTAGATCTTTCTCGAATTTTAGGGTGTACTATACGCGTTTGAATCAGTGTTAAAGAAAATGAGTTTCCGAATTCCTACCAAGTTACTGCCCTTAAAAATTAAACTGGTAGTTACGTAATGAAGAGGTCATTCTTATCTTTTCGTACAAAAATCGTCGAGCCTATATCCTGTTAGAGTAAATCAATCGTGATAAAAAAAGAAATACAGTTTTTCTTTAACCCTGTTATTTTATATCTGTGCAAGAAAAAAAACCCCGACTAATAGAGGTAAGGTATACTTAGGTTGAAATATTCATACTTACTTAAAATGTTTAATTGTAATTTGCTTCGAGCTCATATCAAAAGAATGTGTATTATAAAAAATTTGTTATCTTTGGAAATTTTTTTTAAAATTAGGCTTAAGGTATACGACTACCTTAAAATTGTGAATTTTGCCAAAAATTGACAAATACTTTGATGATTTTATTTTATAGGTCATCTTATTATCTTTATAAAAACACCAAGTTTATTATTTTCCGTTTACTAGAACAAAAACTACAAGTGTTTTATTAAAAGCAGATGCCATTCCATTAAGCACGATGTCATACTTTAAAACGCGTTTTACTCGAAATGTGTGTTTTTGAAAATATTCAAACGGGGCCAACAATTGCTGAAAAATTTCGAAAATAATTAGGTGAAATTTTTTCTATGTGCTCTGTATAGTAGTAGAAGTGTTTTAACCTACAGATTTATCAATCACTGTTTTATTACAAAATTTACAGCCCCTTTGTGAATATAATCACTGTTTTTTTAAGCAATTTCATATAATAACAAAAATAAAAAGCTCTAGTTTTTTTTAAAATTAAGATAACTTTTATCCTGAAATTCATTTCGAAAATGAATAATATAGCAACACATCAGAATTGAAAAGGTGAAAATCTGTTTATAAACTTTTGGTACAGAATGGGCCACGTTTATGTTGTTTTTTGTCGATTTTTACCCATTTTTTCCCATTTTAGTAATAATAATCGTTTTTTCTATTCATAATTTTAGCATTTTTTTCTTAAAATGTACTAAACAAATCTAAAACCAACAAAAAAATTCTTATATTTTTTAAAAAAAGTTGTCGCAAATAGTCGGATACCTTAAAGAATTTACACACGTTAATTATCGAAGATAATTTCTCAATAAATACAGTTTTCAATAAGAAATTAATATATAATTATATAATTAACAAAAAAATGTTTCTTAATTAAGCAAAAGTATGCTTTAAACTACGGTATTCCATCTTTCACGCCAAGTGAGTGAATATTAACGTCGCACTGTTCAGCTGCACGAGGGCTTTTGGCGACGGACCTTATAATTTTGAACTATGGTCAAGTGACGTCCTCGTCACTTGACCATGGTTCAAAATTCCCCCTCTCCTAGCTTCCACACCAACGCGAAGACGTTTGAGCTCTCGACAGATTTAAGGTGCATTGCTCCCCTACACGGTGGATCCTTAGTGGTACTGGGCTCGAACTCATGTCATGCCTGCCACGATCCGAGACCTTGACCACTTTGCTACCACGGCCACCTCTTTCGCGCCAAATTAATAAATTTACAATGATCCGCGAGCCATATGAATAAATTTACAGAGATCTGTGACCAAACGACTGCCAAATAATATTGTAGCCAAGAAATTTACACAAAAAAGGAAGGTTTTGTTTTACAAGATTATAACTGACTACGAAAAAGATGAGATTTGTAAAAAAATGTTTATATATAGGTTTTTTTCAAAACAGTTATAGAAAGTTGAATTAAAATGCTTTAAAAACCAGTTAAAGATAAAAATCCACCTTTTTTTCGAAAATTTCTGAGATTTTCTGCATTGTCAGATTTTTTTGTATTTAAAATTATTTGACATACAATGAAGTTTCTGAAAAAAATAGTCATTTTCAGAAAATGAAAATCCATTTCAATGACCGTCATTTTCACAACACATTAGTGAAATGTTTTGAATATAAAAAGCAACAAAATGTGGCGTTTTGGGGGGCGAAAAAGCAGACAAGGCATTTTTTTTTAATTGCCTCAAATTCAAACGAGGAGCCACTGGAATTGCACTAGAGGGCCATTCATGCTCCACGGACCTTGGGTTAAAGCCCGCTTCTTAAAACAATGAAATACTTTTTAAATGCAAATTTCCTACATCAATTAACATTAGAAATTGAATTAACTCACTTTTAACTAAACTTAAAGAAACATTTTGAATAATCTTTAACTCTTTTTGATTTTCAAACATTACATTTTTAAAGAAAGAAAAAAAAAACTTACCTCACAATGTCTTTTTTATAGAATATTTATATTCCAGAATTATATTGTATACACACTTAACAACTGAGTTAAATGTTGCTGTTCATTACTCTTTTAAAAACTTACACTTATTTACAAAGAACTTAGCAATCCCAGTTTGCAATCCCTTCTGACATTTAGTGATTATACTATACATGTGAAACGAAACATTACACGCTCTAGTTATTTTAACAAAACATTACACCGCATAAGTTGAATCACTGCTTTGACATGTGTTCTTTCCATTTAACTATGCAAGACATTTAGATTCATCACAAAAAAATTTCCAATGACTAAATTCAGGAAAAAAAATCAATCTTCTAATGATTTTTAACTATAAGCACTTTACTAAGAAACTTAACTGGCTCACTTCAATAAACAAACAGTAACTTATTTTTCTAATTTCTCTTTTGTAATGAAGAATCGCTGAATCAATCTGCCATTAATGCCACAATGATTAATTTACCTGAGTGAAATATAAACTAACCTACTTCAATTTCTTCCATTAACACTAAACAACATTTCCTTTTGCGTAATTCAACTTAATCATCACATTCAACTTAAATGTGAGCGATTCATTTGAATACTTACTTAATTTTAAAAGATGTTTTTGTTCCAAAGTTTCTAATCACTTTTAACAGATCACGTTCTCTTTCTGACCTCATAGGTGCAAACAATAAGTAGTTTGTTACAAGATAGGTTACACACGCTGAAAAAGCGTAGTAAACAGGAAAGTTCAAAGAAGAGAGGAAGTTATTATGGTCACCGCTCTACTTTTTACTGAACATAAGCAACTAAAGCCATTATACTTCGTAACAATCTAGATTTCGACAGTGTTTTTGCATTGACCTTCCTAGATACATTCTTAAATGTTTAAAAGATCTTTGAACTTAATGAAAAAAATTATAACGAAAAAAACGTATAACAAAATATAACAAATATTATGGGAACATTTACTTACAACTAAAATAATATTGTACCTACCGTACGGTAGCATTTCTTTGGTTAACTTCTAAATGTACAGCAGAAGAATTTTTTCCTATGGTATTTTTGTTAGATATTGATTATAAGAAACATTTTATTCTTTAAATTAACATCTCAAAAGATTTACGCTTCACATCAATAGAGAAGGTTTCTTAAGTTTTGTGTTAAAGTCGTATATAACGAATGGAATACCAAAGTCTATCAATTCGGCTCAAAATCTCATGGCTAGAGTGTCATGAGTTCGATCCCAGTACCACTGAAGACCCGCCGTGTAGGGGAGTGATGCACGTTAAATCTGTCAAGAGCTCAAACGTCCTCCCGTTGGTGTGGTGTGGTATTTAGGAGATGGGGGTGCCAGCTCATGTGCCGTCAGCGTCACCTGACCATGGTTCAAAATTACGCGGACCGTCCCCAAAAGCCCTCGTGTAGTTGAACAGTGGGACGTTAATATTCACTCACTCACTCAGCTCAAAATCTACGTGAAAAATTAGTTGCACTCAACGAGAAGAAAACTTTGTTCGTTCTCAAAACTTATTCCAGTGGATTTGGACCTCGGTTCGTGACAAGGGGGTGAATTTAAAACCTTTGACTTGGAAAAATGTGGGAAAATACAGTTAATAGTTACTACCGAAAAATTATTAACAAAATCCTTAAAATCAAATGGAAAATTTACGATGTATAATAATTTTTTTCTTATATGTAAAATTATTTTCTTGTTTTATTATTTATTCAGACTAGAAATATAATCTTACAAAAAATATTAAATTTTTCTTTCTCTTTTTTTTTGTGCTCTAATCTAACTTAAATGATTAAAAATTATATGGATATACATCGAATAAGAGAAAAGCGAATACGTCATGTGTGTGCATATATTCGCGTACAATTTAATCACGCATGCCTAGCGGGATATTACAATAATCAAGTCGTCCGTGTATAGATTTATTCTCAAGCGTTTGACTTATCACATAAGTATTCAAATCAGGAAACTAACCAAAAATGAATCCTTTCTTTTTGCAGAATTTTCGAAAGAAACACAATAATACCTCACAAATTTAATATGATAAGGAAGGAAACATTTACAAAGTGTTCCTTTTACAACTTTTACAAAATTAATTTAATATGAATTGACTGTAGCATTGCTATCTAAACAATCAAATCTATTGTATTTAATCCATCTCAAATATGAATGCATCACTTGATGTAGAATGGGAGGCAATCATTATTTGATGCATCATGAGATTCTATGAGAAAGGACAAAAGTGCCTTAAAGTATATTTGTTACGCCGTTGTGAACATACTTAAGTGCTTTGTACATCTGTAGCGTGTAGACGAGATATTACTTACGTGTATTCCCAAACTTCACGGATATTTGGATACGCAGAAGGAAAAAAATTAAAAGCTAAAAATATTTTAGGAGAGGAAAACGAATTTGATGTATGGTACTTTCCAAGAGATAACGGTACTCATTCGTTTAAAATACTCATGCTTATAAATAGAACTAAAAATACGTGAAAATCCAAGAATCAATTGCTGTTATTCAATTCCTACTCTATTAGCTCACTCTCTCTATATATTTATTTTGTTCGAATTTTCAATCGTTAATAAAATATATTTTAAAGCTCTTAATTGAGCTGAAATTTTATGTACACGCTTATTTTGGATGACAATATAGTAATTTAATTATAATTAATTAAAATTAATTGATTAAAACTAATTCAAATAACTACAAATACAGCCACGTTGGCATCATTTTGGGCTACTTAGCGATCACTTTGGTGACTTGTGTCAAAACTTGAAAAGGTTATTTTTTCACATTTTAAAGCGCTCATTTGAGCTGAAATTTTCTAAACACTATTGTTTTGGGTAACAATACGATAATTTAAATATATATAATTAAAATAAGTTAACTGAAATTAATTATTTAAAGAATTGCAGATGCAGCCACTTTGGCTTCCTTTTTAGCGACTTGGGTCAAAACTTTAAAAGATTTTTTCCCCTCTGGTTTGAAAGCTGAAGAGTTGAACTGAAATTTTTATTACACGATTGTTTTGGATGAGAATGTGATACTTCAATGACAGTTAATAAAATTTAGTTAGCACTTAACGTTGCGATTCTGTCATATGCATATATATATTTATATTAATTGTAACTATTTAATAAAAAGCAACTAAAATAATTTTTTCTTGTTGAACTAGGTAGAACTAAGACTTAAATTTCTTTTTATATTACTTGTTTACCTTATTAGGAGATATATTCATAAGCACAACAATCCATAGGTACAGATATACTGCACGAAAATAGAAACAACATACAATTCATCCTTATAAATAAGTTAAAACACAGTCCCTTAAAACATTAGTATGGAAATAGTCTTAAACTCTTGAAAATGTGTTGAATAAAATTAATTAAATGAAATTTTTTCAATCAGGAATAAATATTTATTTGTGACAAAAACAAATTTAGAATATTTGTGAGAACATTTAATATATATATATATATATATATATATATATATATAAATTTTTGTAAGGCCATTAATTTTATGATTACCAAATAGCTTTAGATAACTAAAAACTGATGTCTCAATTATAAAGTTTGTGAAGTATTATTCAAGAGGAGAAAAATTTTCTATAATAATAATAAGTAGAAAAAAGTACTTTTAATAATTTTTGAGCGTATAAAATTCTATGAACATATCCTTTTGGGTCTAATATAAATAAAAAAAAGCTTATTTTTATATACTGAAGTATTAAAATTTTTTCAGAAACATACTTCAAAATTTCTAGATTTTTTTGTAAATTCAGAACTATTGTTAAGAAAATTTTACACAAAAAAAGTTGACAACGGAGAAAAATTCTTTTAAAATTCTTTTTATCGTAATACTTGTTTGACTTCCCGTAAAATATTTTTTTACAACATGGATGATTCAAGAATTCCATGTCTTTGGTTTCTAATTTTAAATTTAAAAAGTTTTTTGACAAGATCTAAATAAAGAATTAATTTATCTGATTTTAAAATTTATGTGGTTCTATTTTCAGTTTTTTTTTATAAATAGAAAAAAATGTTTTGAAAAAGTCAGTGACGTGTTTGAAAAATTCTGCATTTACAGCAAAAAAAGAATTACTATTCAAACGCTTTGGGGAAAAAAAGTTTCTAATATATTGTAAAAAATTTGCAATTAATGTATTTCGAACATTACAGATTAAGCTAAATTTCTAGTTGTTAGCTTAAAAAAACAGGCGTGAACTTAAACTTTCGTCACCAATGTAAGTAACGTATATATATATATATATAAGTCTAATTTCACTAGTAAAAGAATAAACACACAAAAAATATTAAGATAAATATTTTTTTTATAAGTTAAGATCTTAATTTATACAATATGGTGTTATATATTCTAAGACTTCATGTGTCATAAAATAATCAATCCTCCTTCAAAATTCATAAGTTATTTTTGTATTGCTATAGGAATAAACTACTGGGCTCTAATCATAAAATTTAGCATATATTTAAATTATTTTATTAAATTTTATACCAATTAATACATTTACCATTGGTCACTGCTTGTGTAAAAAAATATGCAACAAAGTTAAAATAATCAAAACTTTTGTATTTTAAAAATAAAAACCTACTTTTTTAACAATATTTTACATTAATAAATATCAAGAATACTAATAACTGACGCTATGAAAAATCCTGAAAAATTCTAAGAATTGGCATGAACAATAATTATTGTCTCATATTATATCAAGTTATACCAAGGAAAATACTTTTCTGCGAATATAAGCTACTTAAAAACAAACCAACAAGCAATCTATTGAAACAATCACTTATAATTTCATGTTTAAAAGTATATATATATATATATATATATATATATATATATATATAAAAAAAAAAAAAAAAAAAAAATGATAATACAAATAATACATAACAACTAAAATAAACAGATATATAATAGCTATTTCGTCTGAAAACACAACATAACCTTAACCTGTAGTTCAAATGTATTCCTTTTATTCATTTGTCTTTTCTTTCAGTAACTTTCAGCGTTGCAAATCATATCTAAAGATACATTGAGTCAAGGTAAACAACACAGCATCAATGTATTTACCTACAAAGAAAACCTGTAATTGCCCTTTCACCCCTATGAAAGTTATTGTAGCTTTTCCGCTTTGAAAGGGAAATTTCGAGAAAACATCCAAGGTGATAACTCATTTCAGCTTAATGCATTTAAAGGCGAGAAGTATAATACAAAATTTAAAATTGTAATGAACCTCCCTGTCATTGAGGCAAAAAAAAAAACCTAAATATTTGTGAATGTGGAGTCATGTTGAGAGAGAGAGAGAATATGGTGTCATTTGGATTTCAAGAAACATGAACATTTTTGCCATTATCAAATCCTTTTTAAAGTATTATTAGAAGAAATTAAAAAAAGCATTTAAGATCTCTTTATTTTCTAAAATAAAAAAAAACCCGTTATATATATTATTAGAACTTATTTCTCTGTATCCTATATTGGGGATTAAAAATGTATAAAAATATGGTGAAGAAGTATGCTTAAATTTAAAAATAATAAATTATATATAATTTTCCATGAAAATTAGGAACATCTTCTATAGATTAGAATTTCATTTCCTTTCAGATACATTTTTAATTTATAATTCAAATAATAAAGTGAAGTTTTATAAAATATATTTTAAAGTTTGATATGTTGAGTTATTAAAAAATATTTATCTGTTCATTTTAAAGTGTTTTCCAGGATAAATTTTGAAGAAATATAGTTTTTAATATTTATCCTGTTTTAAGTTTTCATTTAAAGTATGTAACTGACAGGTAAACAAATTATGATTCCTTTGCACATCGTATTATAATTTCTAATTGATTCTGAGCAATAATACATAGTTTTTTAGGTAAAATAAAAAGAGACAAGTAATATAAAAAACTCCTATCAGCTCCTACTTTGAAAGGATGTCAATTTTTCCCCATTTTAGTAATAATAACTTATTTTTCCCTTCTTAATTTTAGCATATTTTTCTTAAAATGTGCTAAGCAAATCTAAAAGCAACAAAAAAAACCCCTCATATTTCGATTTTTTTTAAAGTTGTCGCAAGTAGTCGGATACCTTAATTAAACATTTAAAAATCTCATTTATAATTACATTTAGTAAGTAATTAAATTGATCGAAAAAGTGCTGATAATTATTCTTATTCGTTCCAATATTAACAGTTAGATTCCAAAAGCAAGCTTTCTATTAAACTGAAAAGTTTTAAATTTTCAAATAATTAAAAACGATTTTTGGAATCCAATTTTATAAATAATGATTTGCTTCTCAAGGAGCTATGCCTATCATTCCTCAAATTATTTTTTATTCAACCCTTTATACCTATAAGCACGTAATGATTTTGCCAGGCAATTGAAAGCGTTTCTTACAAAATTCCTTTAAAAAAAAACGATCTTACTGTCTTCCGTTTTATTGTATCATATCGTAACGTATTATAGTGTGTTTTAAAGCATATATCATATATGATTAATTAATATTCAATAAAATTCATCAGTAACTTATTTTCAATAACAGAAATAGATAATAGAGAAAACTGAAAATATTAAGGAACAATATAAAGAGAAAATTATCAATTGTTTTTGAAACACCTGAAATCTAAAAGCAAAAGAAATATAAATCGTTAAGAAAATTAAAATAGTATAAATGTATTTCTTCGAATTTTCATTCAAAGGAATCTTATTGCAAATGCAAAAGAACACATTGAGAAACAAATTTCGTTAAATAAAACATTTGAATGCATATTCCAAGAACAAATACCTTAGAATTTAATATTGGATCGATACAAATTCAAGGACTTATAATTACATCTGTATACAAGAGTTTTATATTGTAGTAAAAGAATGATACTTTATAATTTAACTTTAAATCAATACGATATAAAACTTTTTAAAAAAATTCGATACACATATCATTCCCTTTCTATAAATTTCGTAGCTTTAGTTGGTTTTATTTCTGTTTCTTTTTAATTAGTCCAAATTTCTCAAGACTTTTGAATCAGCTATTTTTACTCACGGATTATTAACAATAGCTATTTTTATTTATTTATATGCATAGAGACTTAGCAGATTAATAACCAGGATTAAATTATTGATTCAAGTTTAAAAACAAGAATAAGTAAACATGAAACGTATAAAAGTATAATATCGAAAAGAAATAAAATTTAAGTAATGCAAACTAATTACTATAAAGTATTTTAATACTTTCTTATTATTTCTATAAAAAATTACGTGAAAACTGTTTCAGTTGAAAGTTAACTGTGTATAAATGAATGTAACAAAAAATTTTAAAGATGATTCAAGGCGATTTTAAACAGGGATTTTTTTATATTTAGTGTCCGTTGAATTAGAATATAACTATAAAATTGTTTTTAGAATATTATCACAAGAAGAAATAAAATGCAATTTTTTGGCACAACAAAAATGATATATTTTCAAAACATTCTGCTTTTATGAAAAGGGCTTCTATATTAATAATATTTTAAATATGTATAGCTAGAACCTTTATCCAAAATCTGGACTAAAAGTTTTAAAAAATTCGCGTTATTCTTAGAGTTACGATCAATTGTAATAATGACAGTTGTTATTGATTGTTAAAAATAGTCTAATCCGATACATTAAAATGTGGCTATAAATCAACACCTCGGAGTTACATGTTTCAAAAATATTATTTCAACACCTGCTCAGACGTCCTAGCTAAAAATAGGCAAAATTAGAATTTATATCATAGAAGTATTTTTCATTAAAGGAAAATATTTTGAAAAATTTGCTATATTATCTTCGTTTTTTGGTAAAAGATTACATTTAAATAATTTTCTTGTCATATAATTTCCTTAAAACAGTTTTAAATGCATATTATATTTTAAGTCACACTAAATATCGACCAAAATTATCCATTTATACGCTTTTCCAAAAGGATGGTTCGAACGTTGTCACTTGCACTATCTTATAAAAAATAAATTTTCAAAGTTCACTTAAATGCGACTGTTTAAGTGCATTTTCAACAAAACTGTGCTAGTTTTCTTGTTTGAATTAGTAATGTTATTCAGTAAACTTTTAAATAAGCAAATAGACAAGAAGGATTGGTAACATTTCTTACCGATATCGTCTGCTAAAAGAAAATCCAACAGAAAAGAGATAACAATAGAATATCTGGCAGTCGATAGCACAACCTCGCCTATTCTGTCAGCAGCTCTGGAGGCTTCTGAATCCGTTTTCGTTGATTCGCGATAGAGGCGGTTGTTTTCTTTTTCGACCAATGAGGCTACCGATCCCTTTTCGTGGTCAAGGGCGTTCGTTCGCGTTTTCTTGATTTATAGATCGCATCCAGCAAAACAATTCCTCGAACTTCGTTTTCTCTCATTTGGGGCACATTTCCCCTCTTTTTTTTTGGAGAAACTGAACAGCTATTTTATTTATGTTTTTATTTTGTTCGTAGGATAGAATGGAAGAATTATACTAATAATAAAGCAACGAACCGAATCGTCATGTAATAGGAAAATTATTATTAGTTTAGACATGTTCTAAATCTTAAATTGTAATAACTGTTTCGGTTACTGCATGTACGATATGTTCTCTCTCTTTTTCTGTCTTTAAATTTACATATTTTAATGATAGTATAAAAGGGGAAACGAGCGAATGACCAGAATAACAATATCCATGAAATAGAAACAGTAAAAAAAAATCTCCGTGTAACATAATTTAATTGTTTTATATACACGTATACATTCATTCATCAACATTATTGAAATAAAGTTCTTTTTTTTCAATCACGTTTTACCTTTCAGTGAAATATATTTTTATTTTAAAGTATTTGCTCAGTTATTGAACATGTTATCGTGCTCATTACTACATATATAGGTCTTCAAAAGTTATGGTATATAATGTACTTTAGGCCGTATGTTCATAAAATGTTTCATAAATTCAGTAAAGTTTTTATAAAAGAGCTATCCCTAGATGTTTAGTATTTTATTCTAATGGGATACATCTTGGCAACCAAACCTTTGCACAGACACGGAAATGAGAGAGCCATTTCATATTAGCAATGTCTAGGGGTGGCTCTCACAACCGAATTTTGACGCCTGAAATAATTTCTATTCAAGCTCTCGTTGGATGCTAAATATTGTGCCGTAATTTTATTTTGCCGAGAGTACCAAAGCCAAACTGACACTCAAGGGATCTTTTACATTCCACATAATCATATGACATGCGTGCCTACGATTTTCACACCTAGAAAATCTATTGACTCCAGCCGGGATCAAACCCGCAACCTTAGGCTTAAGAAGCGAGCACACTACCTCTACGACTCCTAGTGGACGGTTCAGTATTAGAATGGTTCATGCTTTTCGCAGCATGGTTCAACACCTTTGGAATCAGTTCATGTCTGAAAATTTAAATTCAAGAAAATCAGAAACTTTTGATGGTTTTTTCGTGAATTATAATCATTTTTCTATCTCAACGTAATGCAACCCATTTTGGGGCCACCTGAAAGAATTATTTTACCAATCATGAATCGAAGACGTCGTCACAGTGAAGGCTTTGTGTAAAGAGATCCGTTAGATGTATCATATTAAATAGAACATAAAAAGGCGTGATTAAAGCAGGTTTGAGAGCATGTTATTTGAACAAACGCATACTGGGCCCAGGCTCACTTTACAAAGAGATACTCTGATTGAAAGGGAGCAGATAACCATCTTCATGAACCCAACGTTGTTGAGGGACATGCTTATAGCAGAAGCGGAATCAGGGTGTTAGCTGGAATATCTTTGGGTGGACATGCAGACTTACATGTGTTCCAATAGAGATACTGTGAATAGCCCACGATTTTGAGACGATATCTTCAATCAACATATGAGACCATGTGCCTCAGCTATTGGTGATATTTTTATTTTGGTAAATGATAATGTGTGCAATCCTCCATCCAACAGAAGTTGCACACAGATACCTCTTTGAAAAGAACAATAAGTGAATGAAGTAGTCATGCCTTTTTTCTAATTAAATTTGATGGAACACCTTTAACACTTCATCCGTCTGGAGCACCTGGCGGAAAGTACCCTATGAGCTGCAACTGGGATTGAACAATGAAGAGTCTTCCATGCGGGCTCATGTGTCCCAAAACTTAATTTTATAAATGAAATCCAAACTGGGTTTCATTTATAAAGTTCTAATTTTTTAGAACACTGTAATTATAAAATTCTATTTTTTTGTTAAAATTTAAAAATTATATCTTGCCCAGAACTAGAATTTTCAAAATTATATCGGTATTTAGTACAAATCCATAATTAAGATAGTTAAATGTATTATGCATCAAATAAATGTAATTTAAAGATTGTACGTCTAATTTTCTTTAATTTAACTATTGTTTCAGTAATCCATACCACTTGTTCCTTAACTTTTGGGTCTGTGTGTAAAATACTACGGTTTCAAGAACTATGTCTAACAACATTAAAGGAAACTCAAAATCTATACTCAAACCAAGTCAACAAAACATTTAAATTTTCCGGTTAACAGTGCTTTGAAAAATAAAAACAATTTTAAAAAGATTTCTGAAGAAAAAAAATTTAAAAAACATATTTTACACTTAAAATTTTAAAAAAAATATATACTTAAAAATTAAAAAACAACAATTTACTTTACACTTAAAAATTTTGAAAAAAATCATATTTTACACTTAAAATTTAAAAAAAAATCATACTTAAAAATTAAAAAACAATTTATTTTACACTTAAAAATTTTTAAAAAAAAAAAATTTTACACTAAAAATTTGAAAAAAAAACATATTTTACATTACAAATTTTGAAAAAAAAACATATTTTACACTTAAAAATTTTTAAAAAATTCACATCACTTATACGAAAAAATTGAAAGTCGTTTGAAATAATTATTAATCAAGTGATGAAATAAAGAACAAAGCAAATGTTTTATAGAAACATTTAAAGATTATCTGAATTTTTAGTAGTTTTATGTAGATTAATATTTTACAGAGGTCTCAATATATAATAATAAATATATAATAACGGAAGTTAATTCCTTTTTATAACAAAAAATGCCTTATAAAGGAAATGCACATAATTTAAATATGTAGAAATGCTGCTGATAACATTTACACTATATACTTAGAAAAATAATATTTTACAATATAAAAATCATTACAACGTTACTTCCTCAATGTACAAATTATTAGAGGTAGATGGAAAGAATACACTTTTGTTTTTTAGCTCCTAACGTTGATTTGAACTACTACAGCTCTAAAGTTATGTTATATAGGTCATAATTCTTAGCTTCAATGAAGCGACGAGGTTCACACTCAGAGTGTGTATTGAATCTCTTTGCTTTTTACCTAATATTTTGTTAATGCTTTGCAGCTCCAAAATTTAGTGTTTCTATGTAAAAAAGCAGATAAACGGTTTTTACTATAAAATGGTTTCTTACCAATTCAGGTAAACCTACCAAACATTGTACAAAGATTTTTACCATTCCCATGTCGATTTTTAATGAACGAGATCAAAAGCAAATAACAGAAAGAGAAAATCTCTCTCTATGTATTATCTATATATAGTGTGAAAAATACTATACTGACACTAGGTCAATGTATTGGAAATTAAATACAGAAAACAGTTGAATAGAAAAATTAATATATATATATACATGATTTCTTAAAAAATAATAAGCACTGAGTGTTAATTCACATACAGCCATTGATTGTATAATAAAATTAAACTTTTTAGTATATAATAATAATAATGAAAAAAAAGAAATGCATCTTTTGAAAATTGCTGAGTGTTCTTTCGTAATCATCCTGAGCACTCAGTTGACGCGCAAAAACATAACGGGTGATTTAAAAAAAAAATAATTAATGATGTTAAAAGGTTTCCTGATAAAAATTTATATAATATTTTCACGAGAAAAATAAGCTTTATTTTTATGCCCGTGATATAATGTTTTGTACTTTGTAGAATATCCAAAAGAATGAGATTATGAAACGAGGAAAATATAACAAGTGAAAACGATAGTACTAATTGATTTAAGAAATGTGTTGACCGAAGAAATATTTTCTTGTGATATGTACTTCAGCAATACATAAAAAAGCAACAGCAATAATAATAAAATAAACCAAAATATTCTAACAAAGAATTTTCAGTGCCGATAATTTCTAAGAAAAATCGAAATACATAATTTTTAATGCTTATGGTTAAAAAGTAAACAGAGAAATTCGTAAAAATTGCTTTAATGAACAAAAAAAAAATTGAACAATAGAAATAATTATGAAAAAATATTTGATTTAAAAATATAAAAGATAATAATAAATAACGAAAGAGAATAAGTAAGTATTGACAACTTTTTTAAATGCTAGAAATATGCAATGACTGAATTAGGAAAAAACACGTCTTCAGAATTTTTTCGATGCCTGATCATAATCTTTTACAACAATTAAGAAAATTAAGTATTTTGATTGTTTAGATTGTATTGCTTCGAGTGGATATTTTGGAAAACTTTCTTATGTGAATAAAAAAGGTTATAGATTTGGAAGAAATTGAATTTTAAAAAAAATGCTACAGGAAACAGGAGATAAATTCATCAGATCATTGTGAGGTACCTTATCTATGCACTAGTGGTTATGTGTAATTCAAATGACGTATCTAGATGTTCCATTTGCATTGTTTTCTTCGGTAGAAGATTGATTCGGGACTTCATTTGTCTCAAATTTCAGGTCAATGTCCAGTTAAATAAACAACTGCAAAAAGAGAAGGCTATGTCAGTTCTAGTGGAATAAAATCACAAAGCATGCAATGAAAATTGAAAAATTATGACACTACAGGAACAGAAAGTATTTTTAAATTTTTTAAAGCTACGTTAAGAAAGTATAAATGGGGTCTTTTTAAGAATTTTGTCTGAAATATGGGCCTTATGTAGTTTACCCATTAAATTTTCTTTTGGTTTTATCATGTATCGCACAAGAGTTTTAAACAAGTAGATTTGATCTTGGCAAAAATCTTGAAACAAATATTCCATTTATAGAAATTATGAAAGTAATTTATTAGTTAGTATTATTTTTGGGGATGTTAAACTTTTTAGGAAATACATCGCTAATTACATCGCCCTAAAATACAATCGCTTTTAATAGATTTAAATGTTTTCTTTTTTTAAAGTTATTTGTAATAAAATACTATGTCTTATATTTAAGTCAAAGAAGAAATATATGAATTTTTAAAAAAATTATAGATAACATAAAACTTTTATAATGTAAATCAAGAAAATTAATGTAATAGTAAGCCATATCAAATCTAATTGAAGGCTCAAATTCAAAATTTTTGTGGAATATTACAAGTCCATATAATCATTTTTACACAAATAGGTTTCTTTAGATAAGTATTTCTTAACTAGATTGGTGTCTTATAACTTAAGAAATGGAAACCAACCACACTGTTTATTTATTTGTAGTTACCATTGTTCAGTAAAACATATTCAAAGCTAATTCGATTAGTAAGGGACTAGTCTTTAAAGACTTCCAAAAATATGTGGAAAATATGAGGAGTAATGATCAGAGACTAAGTTTGACAACTGAACATGGATAAAAAAATAGTTGTATAATACATTTATCCTCGTAAAGCATTTTGAATGACATTATTTCAAACAAACAAATAAAACAGATGAGAGATTTATGGAGGAAAAACACAAGTCATAACAACACCTTAAAAATAACAAAAGTACCGTTTTTTTTCCTATGGCCTATATATTTAGTGATCTTGCCCCAAAATTTCCGATCATTAGTATTAAAGTTATTTGTTTTCTGAGTTCAGGTTATAGTTTCGATTTTCTTTTAAAACATTTTTGCATTTCTAAATTGAATTAAACTAAAAATATTTTGGAACACAAATAATTTTTTCAGCTATTAACTCCAATTTTCATTACTAAAAAAATTCTCTTTACTTACGTTTTGAACTTTCTTTTTCAGTTCTCTCATAGATTATTAAGACGTGATTTCAAGAATAATATTTATTTGCACGCATAGTTATATAACTTAGAAGTTTTACTCTTTGTTTTCATTAGCTTTTTCTGCTGCAAAATTCTTTCCCTCAGTTACTCAGGTTGTTATGAGAAATAATATTTAGAAGAGATGAAATATAACTGCAAGTGATAAATCAAAATCCAGCCTTTAGCTGTGTACAACAATGAAACTTTAAAATGCATATATTTTAAATAAAATATTGCAGAAAGAGCTAAATATTTCCATGATATATCAAACTACATTATAGTAAATATATTGTCGTATTACATTACAGTATTTTAAAGTCCCCATTAAAACTTAAACTTGCTAACCTGCTCTAATTTAAATAATAAGAAAAAATTAATATTATTTTTATATACTTGGTGATTTCTAGCTTAAGTTTGTATCATTATTATCATGTGTATAAATGTTTGTGTTTAAAATTTTTAGGGAAAATTAGGTTAAAAGATAAAGCTGAACAAATCTGTTGTCGTAACAAAGGCTATTATGTAAAATCATACTTTGAATTAAAAAATTGTTTTCAGTCAAAAGTAATTAAAGTAGTATTTTGATGCAAAACATGTTAGAAAATATTACAAAACTACAGCTTTACAGGCGATTTTAGTTTTTGTGTTATGCCTTTACAAACTTTAAAATATGTTTTTCTCAGACTTTTAATTTTAAGTATGTGTGTTTTCTAATTCATGAAGCTTTTTTTCTTTTCAAGACAGAGTACTGAAACTTTTTGTAGACACTCCGAAATATATCTTCTATAAAATTTAGTATGGATTTAATGTCTGAGAGCTCTAGTTATTATTATTTTTTAAAATCTAAATTTAACATTTAAAAAAGTTTTCTGTTTATTCCAGCTTAGCTGTAAAATTAATAATTAAAATTCAACAAAAGAAACAACATTTTGAAGTTTATACTAACGTTTTTCCCCCAAGAATCAAATCATATAAATCATTTAAAATAGTTAAAAAAAATTTAAAATTTAGCATTTTGTAAAAAATTTTTAAAAAACTTCAAAAATGTTTAATTTTTTATAATTGTGATATAAGGTTTATCAAACTGACTTTTTATTTTTGAATCAATTTAATAATATAATATGAATATAAATAATAAATTATTTGTACTGTTACTGTTTCAAAAAAAAATGTTGATAAAGGATATTGTGTAACATTACGAGGAAAATAATTATTGAAAACGTAACATAATATTTAAGAAAAAATATTATTTTTTAATATTAAACTTATGGGTGTATTGGATGATAATTACACCAACTTACGATGTTTCTCAGATAATTCTTTAAAAAGAGGTCTGTCTAACCCAGGCCGCGGAACAGAACCGATCCGTGGATAAAATGGTATCGGGCAGCCCAAGGAACGTTAAATATTTACATTTTACTTATTGTGTAGTATATCTCTTGTAAATAACTCTATATTCCATGTTAAGTCAATTTATATTCCTTTTTAGTGTAACTATATTTTATTCTAAAGGCAATTTGAGTACAATTAAGTTAAGATTATTAAATCAAAAGAATTTGAATTATAACCCCCCCCCTCCCCTCCCAGCTAGCTGCAGAGAAATTTTCAAACTTTGACCGGTCATGTCAATAAAAGAATTAGTTAGCACTGCGTTGGAATATATAAACAAAAACAAAAAATTTTAGTTTTAAAGAACCAGGTTTTTTATTTCCTTCCAGAGAGATTATTACTAAGAGCGTTCAATAAGTGTTCAAAGACCAATTACATGAACAAAATATAGCATAAACTAAAGTAAATGGTCAATAAAAATTAAATGTTTTTAAATGTATGGTAATTTTGGATATTAATTACAAAGCATTTAAACAGTAAATCCATTGAATATTTGTGGTAATAATAAACATACATATTGCCTGATAGTGATAAATTCACAGAAAAGATTATGCCCAAGTGGAAATAAATGTCTCTTAGAAGACTATCATTAAATGGAAGTGGATTTAAAAATCATCTATTACCAAAAAATAAATTATAGCCTTTGTGAGATGGTCGTATAAGTTCGTTTAGATATATTGGTTGTTTTCTTAAACCACTGCATTAAATTGTATTTATTATTGTACCATCTTCATTTAATTATAATTACAATGGTTGCTAAATATTTTATTATATTTCAGAGTGTTTAATTTTTTAGTTTTAATTCGATTGAAATGTTTTGAAAGTTTTGTTGTTTTATCTTACAAGCTGAAAATTGTTTCCTTGTTCCTTTGATGTTTCAGTTGAAGCAAATAGTTATTTCGATTCTTTATCTCTGTGAATGTGTTAGTTCTTTTTTTATTATTTTTATGAACTTATCCTTAAATGTCAAAACAAATTTGAAATCTTTTCTCTGATTGTTAATCTTATTTTATGAAATTCTTCATCAAGTAATTATTATGCTATAGACAAGAAAATATATTTAAATAAAGTAATAAACATAAAATGCAATTATATTTTTTTACAATGGATATTTTAACGATGGTTTTCTTACGAATGTATCTATATTATCTACGTTTCCTTTAACACAATCCTTATTTATATATACTATACTGTTCGAATTAATTGGAACAAACGAAAAAAAAACGATTTTTTTCTAATACCTTAGATTTTAATCATTTCATACCCTAACACAAGATTTAAAAATCTCTATAATAGTATGAAGTATGTCCTCCTTTAACAGAAATGACCTCTTCAGCAGGTATCGGCATTGACACCACTAGTGTAGAGCACATGTTCTTGATTTCATCATCGTGGAACCACTCTTGTACAGCACTTTTTATCATTTAATCTGTTGTCTTGCAACTTTCTTAGCTATACGATTCTTCAGAATATGCCATAAATTCTCAATAGGATTTAGGTTTGGGGAATTACCAGGTCAATTAAGAAATTTTATTTTATTTTCCCGCATAAAAATCTGGAATAATTTCGAATCTCCAAGTAATGTTGAAATGTTGCATCAAATGTTTCCATGAATGCAGTAATTCTATTGCATAATATTTATATGCATTTGACAGAACTCATCACGGCTTTAAGGCGATATAATACACTAAAAATTCTTAAATTGTCGAAAAAATTTTTATAGGCTTATTTAATACCTCAAATCCTTATAAACATGCCTGCAAAATTTCAAAGCTTTACCTGCATTTGTAATTAAGTTATGGAGCAATATTTGATGCTGGACCGCAACTACCACGCCCACATTTCCGATTATCTACTAGAAAAAAAACCTGATATAAAATGAATTAATTATTTTTCTACCGCGCGTAAATGAGGCTGACATTATATATGGAGAAGCAAATCATTTCAAGAAAGAACTGTGCAATCCATGCCAAAACTCTAGTTTGCGAATTGTTTATTGAAGAGCAAATGGATTTGGTCAAGATTTAAAAGTTGTGCGTGCTTTTTATGATATTATTATGAATGAAACTAAAACTTCAAAACGGATTCTCCCAAAGCACAAATACTAAATCTCATTTTGATAACTCAGATAATTAAAAATCTAATTCGCAAGAATAGAAAAACTCTCCCATTTTTATATATTTGTTTTTGGTGATATATATATGTATGATATATATATATATATATATCCCATGTGTGCGAGATTCAACGCTTTTATTATTCAAATATTTTAAGGTATTTATTTAAACAAATGCACATATACAGTTCTTAGATTTTGATGTATTTTACCTATAAATTGTTATTTGATTTTGCTTTTATTCGTGTACAATTTTAACATGCAAAGGCTTTTAAAATCATGGAAATAAAAAATAAAGGCATAAACATCTTTTGTACATGTTGTGCATTACCTCTGAGCGTGGAATTAGCTATAAAGTGTGTGTATACATTTTTTTAATAATTATTTCAATAAAGTTTTATGAAATATTAATCTTTCATTCGTTTTCTTCTATATATTCATTATGGCCGTATACTGTTTAATTGTTCTGCATTTGTGCAATTTTTTATGGTAAGCAGTTTTAAATAAGCTTGTGACGGGTCTATCCGCGTCAATTTTCGATTAATCCTCTTGGGTAACTTTGGGGCCAGCAATTATTCTATTTCACAGCCTCCTCGGGAAAAAACTCGAGATAGTGATATTCTAATGAATTCGACTATATAAAGTCTAGATTTAGTAAGAAAGTAGTAGGAGAAGGATTTGCCAAACTAATTGTAAGTATCGTATACGGATCTCTTCAGCGAGCTTAGCGCGTATTAGATAGTAATTGATATTGTTAATCATTGAAATAATCAAAGGGATTAGATTTAGTACCGACCTGACGTTAGTAAGGGTTCGTCTCCTTTGTCAATTCTGATAGCTGAGATTAGTTAGTAGGGAATATTAGATTTGAAGGTTAGAATTGAATGTTAGCTTTGAGTATCAGGATTAATCTAGGGAATTGAATAATCACTCCAGGGTTTCTACGTGTAGTGTGAACTTGTTAATTGTATTTGTGTGTTGTTAATAAATATTTGTAATTATGGCTTTCGTTGGTGAAAATATGTTTCCTTCCACACCTAGAGACGCGCCGGCCAATGTGAACCCAGTCCAAGATAGGACAGAGGCACGACAAGCTAATTAACATCTAATAAAATTTTAGACTATTCAATGAATATTATATCATGCTTTCATGGAATGAAAACAACAAACTCATATTTCTCCACGTTGAACTTTTGTACATATACTATTATTCAAAACTCTAAGACCTTTTTGATAACTGCAGTATGGTTTTAAAATTTTTTTATAAATGTTCTGAATTGTGTGTTTTGTAAAACTGTGCATGGAATTAGCTCTAACATGTTTAGTACTTTTCTAAAAAATTTTAAAATCAAAATTAATGTTTTTTTGAGAATTTTTGGAAGTTTATGAAAAAAAATTAATAAACAATTAAAGAGCAGCAGCAAAAAAAAACCCATTCACAGTTTTATGTAGTATATAATAAGGCACTTGGAAAAAAATTTGTAAGAAGAGAGACATTTTTAAAAAAAGCCTTAAAAATATAAAAAATGTTTTAAAAAGTTTAAAAAAATTCAAATTTCACAAACATTTTGCAAACAAATTTTTAATTTTTTGTATGGAATTATTATTAAATATTAACCTTTATAAAATACAATTAAAGCGAAATATCAAATATTAAAAATAAAAAAAAAATTGTGAAGATGGTACCATATCGCCTTAAGAGGAATTAAGCTCTAAGTGCAATTTGTTGTGAAAAAATCACAAAACATTTGTTTAGATGGATCTTTTAGAGTCCGTTGGGTAGCAGAGATTCAGCTTCACTTCGTCTAACTTCACCTAGTGTGCATCTCTTCACCAATAAATATGTTTCATCACTGAAAATCACCTTTTTCTAGACGTTAACAGTCTAGGGTCAATATTTTTTGACCCATGCTAAATGTTTTTTTTTTACCCTTTCCTGAACTGGAAATTAATTTTTCCTCGCTTTTGTTGCCTTACATTGAACTTCCAGAAGACTTTCCGGATAGTTGAGGGACTTACTTCAGCACCATAATCCAATACACCCTTCGAATGTCTTTGTTTGCCTTTCTTGGACTTATTTTGCTATTTCTTATTAGGAATTTATCAGTTCTTGCAGTAGTTTTCCATTGGAGCCCACGTTTTCTTTTTCTCTTTGGAGATACTGTTCCGGAATCTTGAAAGGTTTTTAAAATTCTTGAAACACTTGAGTTGTCTATACCAACTAGCTTAGCTATATCTCTCACAATCATAGAAGTGTGTTCATTCAAAGTGATTATTTTAGAACGCTTCCTTGGAGTATTATCTATCTCAGAACAAGTAAAAGTATTACTTGTTACAAGGAACGCGAAATTATAACCACCAGCTGCCACACTGAAAGGCTCACAACTGGACAGTTGATACACAAAATCTAATCAAACGAGTAAAGTATAGTGAAGGTCGATCATTCATATTACCTCTAGGCAGATATACTCGATTTGAGCGGGTTCACACACAGGGTATCACTGATAATCACATACCAATTCAGACAAGAAAAGAATGCTTGTCCTAATGAATTCGAACAGAAAAGATCGTAAGTACCGCGACTGCGTTTTCAAGTCGTCGACAACATGAACATTAGCAATATTATCTGAACAGGTACGTTCACCATGAACATAATGACGGAACACAGTTTTGTGGGTTTTCCAATGCGTTGCTGTTTATAAGAACTTCATTTATGAATATATCATTATAAATTCATCATAAGGTTTAAATGTAGAATAAATGACCCCTGAGCAAAGAAAATTTTTTGGAAATTAAAATTAGTCGCAAATTAGGAAGGTGTTCCGTGAGTAACGAAGCGAAGCCAAAGTAATGAAGAGCCGAATTCATTTTGGCATCTAGGTAAAAATCGCCAAATCCAAGGGGCCACCTATTCTACACTTTGACTCATTACATTCATAAAAACATCATTTTTACCCGGTCGTTAACGATGTAAATTAAAGTAGGATTTCATTGAAATCTTCCAAACTATGTTTATCTGGTACTTATTACGTACTGATTCATCGATCATTTTTACCAAACAAAATTTGCCACTAAATGGTGCCACTTAAAGAACAAGATGTTGCAATTGAACACTACGAGAAATTGCAAGCCGATGAATTAATTGGCTTTGTATTTCATTGGTGTTTTAATAACTTTTATGGTTAAAAGCATAATACATAAGTACCGCCTATTTCAACTGATTTAAATAGCTTTTTATGATTTACGTTATTGTAATTTCTATTTCAGTTTAAGTCTCTTTCATATTTATTACTTATTGATGATTATTTTTCGAATATCTCAATTGTATTTGGAGGCCTGTTGATTGCTTAGATGACTATATAGTGTGACGTTTAAGAAAATTAGAGGGTTTTGGTTTAGTGACATCTATATTTACAGTTCTAATATACATTGAAGTTATTCAAAATATTGGTTGTTTCATTGGGGTTCAGAACATCATATTTGTGAGGGAGGAGGCCACAACCATTATCTTTGGTGTTTTCCAAAGGATTTCATCTGCCCTCTCCAGAGTCTTGGAATGTCTGTGGTCACCCCTTTATCCTCGAATTACATTCAGCTCGTGAGCGGAATAGGGTTTTCTCACAGTCAAAGGTTGCCTGGGCGATAACAGAAGAGAAGACTTCGCAATGTTTGGGGGGTCACGTGTGCATAAGAACGCGGTTATCCTCTCCACAAAAAGAAGCCAATTTTTCAGTTGTGTGACTTGAAAACATCACAATAGTTTTCTTGGTTTATCTATATTGTAAAAAGAGGTCAAGGTCATGAAATCGTGGCTGTCATTGTAGAATCTTGGGTTTGAGTCCCGGTTGCGCTGAAGACCCACCGTGTCAAAAAGCTGATGAATGTTAATTTTGTCGAGGATCAGATTCCTCACGTTGGCATGGTGGGGAAGTTTGGAGAGGGGAATTCGCTCTCAGGTGTCAATATAATCCCTTGATCGAGATTCAAAATTACGAGGTTCATCGCCTTAGTCCTCACGTTGCTTTAAAGTGCGATTTTTGTAAAAAATTCTTATGAAATCTATCCTTCGCAAAAAGGAAGTATTTGTAGAAAAAAGTCATAGAAAAAGACGGAAAGGCCCAAACGAACAAAATTTGCTGCACTGAAGTCGTAGATAGTGACAGAAAGCAAATCGAAAACCGAATCGAATTTTTCAAAAAATGTGCTTTATAGTTTTTTTTTAATTCAATGTTAAAGCGATTGTGGTTTAATTACCTGCCTAATTCTCCCGTGGAGACGTAGCGTAATGATCTTTGTACTGTGTCTGTGAAATCTAAATTTTTAAATAAAGGCTAATTTTGCGTGGAGTACAAGAACTAATTATCTACTTTTAGTGTGCACTTCATCCCATGAGTTTATTGCCTTTTTTTGAAAATCTTTGAATGCATTTGATTGCTGTTTGAAGCAGAGTTTTATGAATCTTTTTCAAATGGAGCATCATTAAGAAAGTGTTAGTTTAAAAATTCACAAAAAATTATAGTACTTACGTATTAGCTTCACTGCAGCAAAAATGGTATCCCGTTTGATATCAATAATAAAGATTCTAACGTATTTCGTATGAAAAAATCCAAGCAGTCGGATTTTGGTGAAAAATGCGTGATTCGCATGGCACCAATTTGGCTGCGGTGACTCTAATATGTCTGTTTCAAAATTATTTAGAAGATGTTTAAAGGAGAAGATATCGTATTTCTTTTTCTAAATTATTCTAAATATTTTGATAGTTCATCTACACTGGATTCGACGTAAACCTTCACTAAAAAGAGTTACACAAACTAGCTAAAGACTCATGAGTTTTATGATGCAAACCAGATGGACGATCCGGAAACGACAGCTAGTCATCGACTATAATGATTGCTTTGATGCATATTTTGATTGATAAAAATACTTTAAAATATGACAAAAAATGTTTTATTCTTTTATTTCAATACATAGTTTGTCAAAGTAAATCATAATAGAAGGTAGTACCTGCCCATCAATAATTATAGGTCCGAATTCTGATTTTAGTAAACACTATGGTGCCGAGTTGTTCGAAATGGAACTGCGCTTTGAGTATTTTACTTGGTGTAATGTGGAATTTAGGAAAGTAATGAGCCAACTCAGGTGCCATTTTTGTCAGTTGATCCTGACACAAAATTATGAATTTATGAGCTATTAACTTTCTGCACTAGCCATATGAGGCAGGTACTACAACGAAAATAACGTTTTTTAAAAGCTAAATCACATTAAATGGGCAGCAAGATAAAAAAAAAAAATGTTTTTCTTTTATTTTGAAAAATGTATAGAAATAAATACTCAAGTTTTTTTCCCTTTATTTATATATTATTCATAAACTCATTTTTTATCTTCTTGAAATGTGTGGCAATGGGGATTTTGTCAAATTCCTATTTTTACCTGTAATAAAATCAATTTTTAAGTAATAAGCAATATCAATATTTTGCTGGGAGTTATTATATTTGAAACTTAACAAACTATCACAAATTGAAGAACAAATGCTTAACGAATTTATTAATTGTAAGCGCTTAGCCTTTTTGCTTAAATTATATGTGTGATTAACATACCATAATTAAGAATGTATTATTAATTAAGAATGATTAAACATGATATAATTAAGAAGGCATTGAAGGTTCTTAATGCATGTAAAATGCTGTTGTTGTTTCAAATCCCCTTGAAGCAGGAAAGCCTACACCAAGTCCATTTGACCTTTCCGCATAAGTAATGTAAAATGTAACTTGTAGAACGTAGGAAATATATAGAGAATAAATAGTCTATTCCACAGTTCAAAAAAAGTGGGTAATAATCTCTTTTTTTTCAACGTTCCGGTTTTTAAAATAGGAAAAAAATTAAAAATAAGAACGAAAAGTCAATAGTCCCGTTTACCCTCTAAATTATGTTCAAATTGATTACATTGATCCTTAGTGTCACATTAAAAAAAAAAATACATGGAATAATATTTTTAATAGGTAACTTTTAGATTTTTTGAGTGAAAATTAACTATTTTTTAATGAATATATGTGCAACAAATACTAATGATAGCTGGGGGTTTAAGAAACCACAGTACATAAAAGAAATTGAAAAGCCTGTATCCGCTTGATAAATATACTATGTTACAGTATTTCATATTGAGTTTGCTTAAGAAAATGTGAAAAGTTTATGCTAATACAATAATCATGTCTTTATATTGCCAGCTAGAATTTCAAGCATGTATTTAGTTTCCTGATTCTATCACGATTTTAACCTCCAGCTCACATATGTCTGACTTTATTTAAATGTCTTGAAAAATAAATCTTCGTATGTTAATGCCATGCAAATGAGTTAAGATAGAATATTCTAGAAGTGAAAATTACATCTTCGAATTTATTGAAACCGAGGTTAAATGCAAATTATTTTATTTTATTCGCTTATTACGAGAAAATTTTGTTATGGATTATTTTAATTCTTAATATTTTTATCTTATAAATAGTTTTTCTTGACTAATAAGTCTCATGGCACGTTTCTCTTACAGCGAGGAATGAAAATATTATTTTCTGCTAAAGAAATGTATGCTTTGCATTTATTCTTTTCTACTAACTTAAACTACTACTACTACTACTATAGATACAGCTGAGTTCTCTCTCTCTCTCTCTCGGGCTCAATTATTTTCTTTATCAAGTTTGTAATTAGAGCTAAATCTAAACATTTTCTTTTGTTGTTTTTGTAGTACACTTTTAACAATGTCGAAATTTGGCGGCATACTAAAAATAAAGTATGTTTATATATAAAAGAATTTTACTTATAAATAATACACTATGAGAAATAGCTTAAGATAATAATTTTCTATGTTAAATAAAATATGTACGACAAAGGTGATAGAATATATATTGAGTAATTTGTTACAAATTAATTGTAAGAATACATTTAATTCGAAATCTGAGCTTGATGGTTTTTGATAATTGCATTTATATTGGGTAGTAAAAATTATATAATGCCATTCTCATTTCGCCATTATATTTAAAAATTTCGATCTTTTTTTCATTTTTATATTTTTAACGCCAAAATCCGAATTCACACAAATAAGGTGTAAAAAATTATCTCAATATTTTTAAAGCTTTTTCTATTTTGGCTATTATAAGATAATCGCCTCTTATTTTAATCCAAAATGAATTAGTCGACTCTGCCGAATATTTTGAAATTATATTTCGATTTTTACAGAGCGAAACTAGATTTTCCTCTACATTCAAAGTTAATTCATATAGAGATCTAACAAAAGGATAAGTTAATATATAACGAATACCCTTAATTTATTTTTATAAAAAGACCGAATGATTCGGTTCCGTATTTTATTTTTTCTCAGAGTATAATTAATAATAAAAAATGGTGCTATACAAAGGTGTAGTGGCACGGTGGTTGAGAATCAGTGAAATAAACAACCAATAGACAACGTAATACATTTAGCGTTATATGTTCTGGATGTTTGAAAACATATCACGACATAATTCAGTTATAAATGATAAATATATTCTAAATATCAAATTCAATTCCTTTTCTCACATGCAGTGCTTTCGTTGAAAGTAAATGTTTCAAAATTCATATATTTAATGTTCATTTTATTAAGGCCTTAAAAAATATCTAAGAAAAAACTAATTAAGTTTTTAGATACTATTTATCAGCGAGAAACAATTTTAAAAAAATGCGTGAGTCTGTTCCGACGCACAACTGGAGCTTACCCCTTAGTATGGTTGTCTTTGATTATATAGTAGGCAAATAGGGTAAATAAACGCATCTCACATAATACTGAAACCATGCAAGTATTTTCTTTATTCTATTCCCATTTTTCATATTAACTCGGTAATATATATATATATATATATATAAAATACTTTACGTCAATTATATGTGACATAAATATATGTTATTCACAGTCAGTAAATGAGTACATTGTTAAGAAAGTTGATTTACTTCACTATTCGTATCACTTTGGGTATTAATTACATTAATACTCTCGCTATTATTAACCGCTGTGACAAGAGGCTTGTGGCAACTAAAGTATGATACGTGAACATTTGTAGATACCTAATTTACGAATCGTGAAAATCTGGCATCAATGGTTGTTACTATACCTGGTCGTCCCAATTGTTCTACCAGAAACGAAATCCAAATTAGGCTCTGATTTTAAAAATTGGAGTAAACCCAATCCTTCATCTTTAACGAAATCAATATTGAAATCACCACCAAGTATAAGTGGAAGTACATGATGCTGTTTACCCAGTAGTTAAGAACCACATTCTGTATATGCTAATAATGTCTCGTGGATATAAAATATAATGTCAGTAACATTCTGATTGACTGAAATATAAACTGTGACAACAACAATGGGTTTACCGTTAGGTAACGAGTATCTCACGGCACATCATCTCCCAAATTAGATTTAGTTTGATTAAAGTACCCGGTATTTCTTCTCACAAAATCATCATGATTGCCAATAAACTTATGGTGTAAATCGTGTACGTTTTGATAGATGGTGACCCCGTCCCCACGATTAATATTTGGTCGTCTATACTGTGTTATGCGCTTAAAACTTTCAACTAACATCAAAATGTGTGCTTTTTGCCTAATATTACGGTGGGGATCCCATGCATGTGCCTGGAGACTTTGATAATTGAGAGAAAAGATAATCATGTCCGCTCCATCCATTTTATTGATCACAATTTGATCAATTATAGTAAGATGAACAGTAGAAATTCTGGTAAACTCAATCACCTCTGTCCGGAGATTGTTACTGACTTATGAAGATACCGCTACAAAGGGAATATTCTAACGGAGTATATTGGTTGTGTTCTTGAAACAAAGTTTACTTTTGATAATCATGCTTTGCTATTCAATGCACCAAAACAGTATTAAATATATACCGTCAAATTTGGCAATTTTCAGTAGTTTTAGTCAACTTCTTTGTCAAAAGAGCTATGGCATAAATTGTCGCTTGGCTCGAAAACGTGTTTTTTCACGCCAATTAAGCTAAAAAAAGGTAGTAAACGTAGTTTGCGAATATTTTTTAAAGTTTTAACTTCTTTGAGAGCTTATAATTAAAATATACTCTCCAAATTTCTCTCATAGATAAAAAAAATAACGGTAATTTTTAAACAAAAAATATAAGAAAAAAACTACTTAAATGATTTTTTCCAATAAAGGCATTAGACGAAAAACACAAAAACTCGTTTAAAATCCGTAATTTTTAATGTTTTCAATCTTTGAACAAAACATGGATATCAACATTTGACATTTGGAAAAAAAGTTTCGTGTGATTATGTTTATAACTAACGAAGTTATTTAGTGTTTAGTTAGAATTTTAAGTATTTTTCGAAAAATTGAAAACAAAAGTTTTGGTATTTTATATTTCAAATCACTGATTCGAAAAGAAAAAAGTATGAACTTTTTAGTACAGAGTTTCGATACATTCTGATGATAAGAAATTCGTACAGAATGAAAGAAATATTCTTTTCATAAAAATGCATCGCAATTGGCTCATTTTAGAAAATATCGTAAAAAATGCAAAATTTCGTTATTTTGTAAAAAAAAAATTATATCGTATCGTGGCGAGATAAGTGATGTTTCCGACTCTGTAATTATTTTTTTTTGTCTGATTTTGGTAGGAAATAACGATTGCAATTTTAAAAATAAAGAAAAAGTAGAAAATCTTCCTTCTTTTTTCGGACTGAGATTTAGTGCATGCACAGAAGCGAGCGTAACGCTTTTTGTGTGTTTTAATTCTCACTTTATTTTAAATTTCAATCCTCATAACATTTCTATACCGTGAGCTGAATATAAAAATTGATACTTAAGGAGTAAACTCCAATAATCAATTCTAGTTAATAATCAAAAAATAAAATTTCTTTAAAAGTTTATTAATGCCGAATAATATTAAGTCTTTGACAAAAGTTCATAAATAATGTCACTATTTATACACTGTTGTGGCAACCGTAAATGCAACACCAAGAAAGACAAGAGATAGCACAACAAAATTTATTTTATAGATAACATGTTGATCAAGTATCAAATGATTAAATTTATAGACTTCTGTGAAGTGTGGTTCCTGCCAGAATCAGTAGCCATAATAACCGCCATTGTAGGAATCACCGCTGACACACGCCTCGGCATTGATTCAGAGACTTTGGATGTATTCTTGGGGTACAGTAGAACAAGCAGCTTCCGTACGTTGCCAAAGTTGATCTGGTGTGGCAGCTGGAGGTGTAATCTGGGTCAATCGTTGAGCAACCATGGACCACATGTTTTCTATCGGCAAAAGATCCAGAGAGCGAGCCGGCCAGGGAAGCAATTCAATCTGGTGATTGACGAAGAACCTTTGGACAATGCGTGCCATGTGTGGTCGCGCATTATCCTGTTGAAATATGGCTGTGGTCAAGCCCTGAAGGTAAGGAAGGACAACTGGCTCTAACACCTCGGAGATGTAGCGCTGGCTGTTTAAAGTACCTGAAATGAGAATAGAGGAGTGCGAGAGTGATATCCAATACCGCCACATACCATAATACCCGGTGCAGGGCCAGTGTGATGGTGCATAACGCAGCCGTTCAGCATCCTCTCTCTACGGTGTCTCCAGACTGGAATCCGACCATCGTGGTATTGCAGACAGATGTGTGACTCGTCAGTAAAGACAACTTCATTCCATTCTGCCACCCACATCCTTTTTCATCGCACCATTGGCGGTGGTGACGTTTGTAGTTATGCGTCAAGGGTAGACTAATCAATGGACGTCTTGCGGACAGACCACTCTGCTGTAAACGGCGTCGAATGGTACGCGCAGACACTGAATGATGCGTTACAGACTCAACGTGCTGTGCTATGGTTCGTGATGTGACTGAGCGATCCGTCACTGCCATGCGCACAATTAACCTGTCCTCACGTGAAGTGGTACACTGAGGTGGATGCGATCGACCACGTCGGTTCGACGTACCCTCCTTCATCCAACGGTCACATATCCGCACAGTTGTTTGATTTCGTCCAACACGACTACCGATTTCCCTGAAAGATAATCCACAATCTCAGGAGGCCACTATCCTTCCTCTGTCGAACTCAGATACTTGATCAAAAGCTGATCGCTGTTTTCTACGAGACATGACTGATTGTTTTTTGAAAAAACCACAAGAAAAACACAATTGCCGAACTTGAAATCGTCGAAATCTCCAAGCCTTAAATAGCTCTTTGAGGTGGCGCCACAGGCGTGCGTGATGTGTGTCTGCGCTGAAATTCTAATCATTTGCATATCTCACCTCCGCTAATGCATGTTGAAAATTTCATGTTATTTGCGTGCTTCCTTCAGGGTGTTGCATTTACTGTGGCTAGCAGTGTAGTAAAAAAACTAATTATTAATGAGACATTATTTATTTCCCAAAGAAAAACAATTATTTTGAAACTAAGTACTTATAAATTAGTATACTAATATGCTATTGTTAGTAAATCAATAATACTTACGTACATAAAATAGTATATTAGTTACAGGAGAGAAGCTATACTCTCTATTTACCTTTAGAAAAAAACATTTTAGTTATGCAAGTTTAATATGTAGTAAAACAAAATTGTATATTAGCTTCTCATTTGTTAAAAAATTAATAAATTCATCGTATATTTGTTAAGATTCTCATTGAAGTAATAGCATTTGTATGTTTTATGGTGTATCATAGCAAAGTAAAACATAGATAGCTAACATCTATAACCAACACCGTTTAATATATTCATACTCAGAGCTTTCATTAAAATTTATCATTCAACCTTTTATGTAAGTTTTAGTTTCATTTCCCTTATAATTGACAGAAAGAGAGCTTTATTATTTTTTTGTAATAACATTTATTTTTTTAAATCAAAACATTTTTTATTTCCTAGAGAGATGTCCCTTACAAAATTAAGAATCCCAATCTAGGGCTTTGAACACTATTGAAAAGGATGAAAATATATTTTTTTTATCAAAATCTGTAAAACGTTACAGAACATATTTATTTTACAGCTAGCTATTCGTTTTAAAAATAACACATATCTACTGTACAATTTTTTTTAAGCAATAGGGTTATTTTAAGGAACATACCAACATGAAACTAGTTTCTGATCAAGTTCATTGTCGGGGCTGTGTCAATATTCTCTACGTTCCTCTTCTATGTATAAAAAAAAGAATGCGATGCCGGAGGCTAGGCACTGAATAGGACAAAGCACTCTTTACATTGAGGCCCCACACATTAACTGATGAGAACGGTAAACGAAAATCGGTAATCCGGAAGAAGAGTTCCAATTATAAAAGAACAAAAAACGTGCATCACATTTTAATGCCTAGTTAGTGTTTCTTTTTTCTACAATAGTAAATATGTTGCTGTAAAACAATAAACATGTTATTAATGGTTACAATTTTTTAATTGGAACTTTTACTATTGAATTATTACTATATTAAATTAAACGTAATATGTCTTACTGAAATATAAATCTACATTCATTAATTGTAATAAAATAACTAGCTAAAATTACTTACTCAGTCCATTTACACATACACACACAGATAGTGATTTTCTATTCCTCTCGAAAAGGCTTCTTTACATTCTTTTAGTCCTGACATCACGTTATCCCTATTTATTTTTAGTTACCCAATTAAAGTATCCGACAACCCTAAAATTTTGAACTTTGCCAAAAATTGACAATCTTCTATGATTTTATTTTATAAGCCATCTTAAAAGCTTCGGAAAAATACCCAGTTTATTATTTTCCGTTCACTAGAACAAAAACTACAAGTGTTTTAGTATAGACAGAATCCATTACTTTAAGCAAGATGTCATACTATAAAACGCGTTTTACTCCAAAAGTGTACCATTAGATTCATCAATCACTGTTTTATTGCAAAATTTACAGTCCCTTATGTGAATATAATCACTGTTTTTTTAAGAAATTTCACATAATAACTAAGATAAAGTGCTCTAGTTTTTGTAAAAATTAAAATATCTCTTATCCTAAAGGTCATTTCAAAAATGAATAACGTAGCAAATACATCCAAATTGAAAAATTGAAAATTTGTTCATAAGCTTTTGGTACAAAATAGGCCACGTTTAGGATATTTTTTGTAAAATTTTACCAGTTTTTCCCATTTTAGTAATAATAATTTCTTATTATCTTCTCAATTTTAGCATATTTTTCTTGATATGTACTAAAAAAATCTAAAAAAAAAAAAAAAATATCCATAAGTCCATTTTTTTATAAAGAAGTTGCCGCAAGTAGTCGGATACCTTAACAGGAACAAAAATTAACTGCAACCTCTCTTAAATCTCAAATATGGGCTATGTTGTCAAATTTGTTTCTAGTGACCTGACGCAATATAGCATTATCCACTGGAATCTGCCATTTGGCTTGAAAAGATAAATCATGAATTGATTTTGGAAGTTTCTTTGGTTAAAATAAGATGAGGGCTTTTGGATTGTGAAAGGAAAAGAACGTTGTTGTTCATTATTGACAAAAACAAGAACAACGTCATTATTGGCATTGCTCTTGATATTGTGTTGTCGGAGCTACAGTCATGATGAGTTAATGTCTTCTTGTCTAATGTGTTGACTCTAAGCTATCATCGTCATCAAACAAATGGGACCAATATATATATAACTTTCTGAACCCTTTCGGTACTCATACAAATGATTAATAAATTACACGGACATAATGTCGCATGCTACTATGGTCGGCGGAGAAGAGTAAAATAAGAATTAAAACCTGAACATACAACATTGTTAGAAAAGTAAAGACATGATACCAAATTTTTTCACAATCTACTTTATTGTTTAGAGAACTAGTCACTGCCATAGACATTATTTTGTTCCTGTCTATGTAGAATATCAACTAAGCAAGAGTAACACGCGCTTAAGGTATCCGACTATTTGCGACAACTTTTTTAAAAAAAAATTGGAGACATGGGGATTTTTTGTTGTGTTATTTTTGGATTTGTTTAGTACATTTTAAGAAAAATATACTAAAATTTAGAAAAGAAATAATTATTACTAAAATTAGAAAAAAAGGGCAAAAATTTACAAAAAATAACGTAAACGTGGCACAATCTGTACCAAAATTGTAAGATCAATTTTTCAATTCTGATGTATGTTATTCATTTTTCAAATTACCTTCAGGATAAGAGATATTTTAATTTTTACAAATACTAGAGCGCTTTATCTTAGTTATATGAAATTGCTTAAAAGAACAATGATTATATTAACATAAGGGATTGTAAATTTTGTAATAAAACAGGGATTGATAAATCTGAAGGTTAAAACATTTCTTCTACTATACTGAACATACACAAAAAATTTCAGTTAATTATTTTAAAAACTTTTTTAGCAATCGCTGGTCCCTTTTGAGCATTTTCAAAAAAGCACATTTCGATTAAAACGCGTTTTAAAGTATGACTAAAATGACTTTCACTAAAATACTCGTAATTTTTGTTCTAGTGAACGGAAAGTAATAAACTAGGTATTTTTAGAAAGCTAATATAAGATGGCCTATAAAATTAAAATCTTTAAAAAAATGCCTCAATTTTTGTCAAAATTCACAATTTTAGGGTAGTCGGATACCTTAACGTATGCACATTTCTTGTGAGAAGAAGCACTATTTCTCAGAGTGAGAGTGAGTATTAACGTCGCACTGTTCAGCTACACGAGAGCTTTTAGCGACGGACCGCTTAATTTTGAATCATGGTCAAGTGACGCATACAGATATAACTTGATATAACTTGGTTCAATATCACAAGGTTTTAAGATCATAATTTTGCTACATGACTCACATTGAAATGCGCAATAGCCATTTTATCCCAATTTTAGCGTTTTTAATTCGACAAATGTAGATTTTGGAATCACTGACCAAATATGGTGTTATTAACAGACTCATTTGAACAAAAGACGAATGCCCGAACAATTTTGATATTTCCAATACACTCTAAATTTTCCACTTGAATATCATATGGATTTGCGCTCATCAGGAACTTATACAAGGGAAAACACGGTGCTTCTAGCAGATCTCATTTGATGCACCTCAAGGAGTAACTTCACTTAAAAATAAATAAAAGTACTTCTAATTGTCATACTTCCTCATATCATATATCATTTTAAAAAGAAATATTTAAACTCTTAGAAAACATAAAAAAGTGAAAATCAATAATTTTTTGAAAATTCATGTGAGGGACCCATTGAAACGGTAAATCAAAGGGACGTTAACATGAAGCAAGAAGATTGAACGAACAGCGGTAGCCAACGAGTCATATTCCAAGTCAATACCTTCGCCAGTGTATATTATGTATCTTTTGGCATCGTTCTTTCACTATCCCAGCACAGCTTTAAGTTCGGGTTTTAATTCCAATATTACCTCTTCCTGTATCTTAGAAGAGTGCGATCCTGTGTTGCATGATAACTATTGCTCGGATGGGTATTAACTTACTTACCCCAGGAGAATCGAGCTCACTCAAAGCTGCGAACCGCGGATGGGTACAATCAATTCTCTTATTATCTATAAACAATTTAAATCCCACTACACACACACGCACACACACAATCACACGCACGCACACACATGTATATATATATTTTCTCTTGTCATTTAATTTGCATATATACCGCTCAACAAAACGGATAAAGTATTGTTGAGTGGTCTGCAATGAAATTAATTCTCCCAGAAAATTATTGTCTTTAGAAAACATTGTTTCGTAAAAGAAAACAAAGTAAGAAAATAAATGAAGACGAAAAACTACAACGTTACCATCCAAAATAACTGCACGAAAAACCATTTATGAAAGAAACGAAAACGAATGCATTTGCTCATAGAAAAACAAAATTATCTTCAAGTGGTTCATCGGCCTTGTTGTTTTGAAGATGAAACAGCCCACGTTAGTGAGGAAAACACGCATCGCCAAGTCACGTGTAGGGTTGACTATGAACTTGTCACTCGAATAATGAGAAACTGGATCGTCAGACCTTTTCCCATCCTCGGAACAAATGACCGGGGTTTCGCAACTGTTTTGCCTCCAGGCTTTGCGATGACCCGTATCCTCGGGTTTCCCCTCCCCTCTATACTTCTAGAAGTATTCGTGAAGCTATGAGAGAACGGACCCTTCATAACAACAAGGATGTTTTTCGACACCCAATACTCGATTGAGATGTGCTGAAACACAAAGGTGGGGGGGGGGGGTAGCCACTTTTAGGTCTCAAGAGTGAGAACGCTTTCCAAACAATTTTAAAAGGTTCCAGTTTGAATTTCCTTTTTATTTTCGCTTTTTGTAACACTGAAAAAGGAAAAAGCATCTATTATCTGTTTTGTTTTTAAAAGATTTTTAAGGTTGTGGAATATGTTTTGATATTTTAATAGCAATTTTGTCGCTGAGAATTATACAGAATTAATTTTTAAACCATATTTATTATTCGACGAAATAACGTTAAAAGATAACTTTACAGGAGAAAATGTGTTTATATAGCATTTTTAATTTGGTTGGTGCTTAAACCAAAGTCTCATTTTAAAGTATTAAATAGTTTTTATTAAGAATAAATAGTTTCATAATAAATAATAATAATTATTATTAAAATAATTAATAAAATAATAGCTTTATTAAAAATAATTTATAATAATACTTAATATAATATCAATAATAATAATAATAGTTTTAAAAGGGACTATAAAACTTATTTTCAATGGCATTAAAGTAATAATTTTTTTGAATAATTGTTTTTAATTTTATTTATTTAGTTATTTATCACGTGATTCTAATACTATATTATGGCGAATGAATTGTCAAAATCCAAGGCGATTAAGTACTAGAATCATTGAAAAATTTAAGTGAAGATTTTAGGTAAAGTTTTCGCTTTTTTTCTTAATACATCTGTGGAGATGAATTATATCATTCATTCATATAGTGATCAATTTCAGAATCTGAAATTTGAAATAACTGTTTATTATTCTAAACAGGCATAAAAACTTTGTTTTGTTAGTTTTAAATTAATGTCACACACATTCTCTGTATATTATTCTTTACTATTCTACTAGTGCTTTTACTTTTTTTACAGCATGCAATCCTTATTTCCATGCATGAGCAAACTAAAAAGAATGAAATTAAAAATGCATTTTTCAAGAGAATAAATAATGATATAATTAACGACAGAATTTGGAAGCCTCAAAATGAGAATACAAAAAAAAGTTTCAAATAATGTTTTATTGGTACTTAAGTATTATACAGACGACCCAAATTCGAAAAACCAAAAAACGTCACCAATTGCTGTCAGTTTTTCGCCAGATGCTCCTTCCAATTAGCTTGTCAACAAATTAATTGGAAGATATTTAAAATAGTTAAATACTATTTTTTTTAAAAAAAAAGAAAAAGAAAAGGAAACATATATAGATTTTAAATAAAAGAAATACACTGGTGTCCAAAAGTTAAGCATAAATCGTAAAATGCGAAAAACATGGAGTAAATATTCGTAAAATTATTCCAAATTTCTTGCGGATATTAATTGGGTGAAGAAGAAACATTGGGTTTATGCAAAACTTTTCAGTCGACTACGTCCTGCGCGAAACACCGGCGCATGTCGGAACGCGGTGAAACCGATTCACGCAGCATAGGCAGTTCAGACAAATTTCGTGCAACTGCTGTGCGAAGGAATGTTGTTAACCATCAAAGAAGGTGAATGATGGCACAAAGACGTCAATTGGACATGTTTACGAAAGGAAGAATCGTTGGAATGCTGGAATCCTCACGATCACAAACGAAGTGTCTCGAATTCTGAATGTGGACCAGTCTGTGATCTCAAGACTGTGGCACAGGTTTCAAAGAACGGGAGATGTTACCCGACAACCAGTATCAGGTCGACCAAGAGTCACAACCCCTCGCCGATCTGGTAATAAGTGCGCGACGTCAGAGGGGCAGTACTGCAGAGCACTGGTTCGGCACTCACAGTCGCCACAGGAATACGAATTTCGAGACAAACTGTTTACAGGAGACTCAATCATGCTGGCTTGCATGCCAGAAGACCAGCAGTTTGCATTCCCCTCACGTCTGCGCGTAAACGCTCTCGTTTGAACTGGAGTTTGAAAAATCAACATTGGAGTGTGGGAGAGTGGGCCAATGTGATGTTCAGTGACGAGTCCGGGTTTAGTCTGAGTAGTGATTCTCGGCAGGTAACTATATGGAGAGAACGTGGAACACGTTTTGAACCAAGAAACATAACGGAAAGACATCATTTTCCATCAAGGGGAGTAATGGTATGGATAGGCATCATGATGGACGGCCGCACAGACCTCCATTTCTTTGACACGGGTCTGTGACTGCTCAAAGATACAGAGACGAAATTCTTGAGCCTTATGTTCGCTTGTTTCGAGGTGCTGTCGGTCCTGACTTCATATTCATGGATGATAATGCGCCATGATCACCGATGGTGCTGTTGGATGACTTCCTTGAAACGGAAAACATCCAGCGCATATCGTGGCCTGCGAACTCCCCTGATTTAAATCTATCGAGCATGTATGAGATATGCTCGGGAGATAAATTGCAGCCCTTTCGCACCCACCAAGCTCCGTTACAGAACTGAAAGAGCTCTCCAAGAAGCTTGGAACCGTTTGAGCCCACAACTCATTCATCATCTCATAGCAAGTACGGTAAATCGCTGTGCAGCGTGCCTGGCTGTCAGAGGTGACCACACGCCTCATTAAACTGCAGCATCAGTATATTATTTAATGTTTTCTTTCATTTTTTCTTTAAAGTGGAAATCCTTGCTATGCTCAGTTTTCTTTCAAACTGCTACTTTGGATAATAAAATTAATTATTATCATTCTTTTGATTTGCTTCCTTATTTTATAACCATTTTACACTCGCATATCACGCTTCCCGCCATTCTGATTTATAGTTCCTTCTTTATTCACATAATTATCAATTATGCTTATCTTTTGGACACCAGTGTATATATAACACTAATAACATTTATATCATTCAGGTAGCTAATTCACCCCAGCATCGCGGCAGTTGAGTTTCCTTCTTTATAAAAACATGTTTGATTATGAACTGAAGAGAGTTAATTTAATGCGTTGTAAAGTTTGATTATGAGCTGAAGTGTTAACTCTTAATGTATTTCAAAATTTTTATTGTTATTTTTACTTGAAATATATTTGATAGTCTCTCGTGATTCCATTTTCAATTATTTTATCTGTTAAATTTTTTTCTATTTTTATTTATTTTATCTATCTACTTGAATAAAGAAGCATTCAAATATTCGGCAAGTTTCTTCTGTCTTTTATTTTCTATACATTCAAATATCTGGTAAGAACTTTTTCTGTATTGCTTAGAATTTTGAATCTTGGAATGAAAATGTCTAAATTCCTTTCTTGTGTTTTTAGTTTGATACCTTAACGTTGCTCTATTCCTACTATTCGCTTCAAGATTCAACTGGAATAACTGTGAGTATGTTTCAGTTTGCTGTGTTTGCCTAGTAGTATTTTATGCAATATTAGAATAAATCGCTTAACAATGATGATGTTTGTTTTCGAAATTTTTTACATGTTAAAAAACCTGTAAATTCATTAGATTATAAATTACCTGTTAAATTCATTAGATTAAAAATAGGTCTCGATTTCATGCATACAAGCTTTTAGTTCGATTAAGGTTAAAAATTTCCCTACAGTTAACAACGTCACATAAGTTTGTAAAATTAAGAAGCTAAATGTTGTTTTGCATGTCCATGATGTTTTTTTTCTCCATTTTGTTAACGTTTTATCTAACGACGGCTCTTATAAGTATAACTCATATTAAAATTACATAGAAAATAACCATTTTTACGAATACTCTGACGATACTTAGCAAGAATATTCTTTTCAATCTCCAATTTTAAGATATATGGCAGCTCGGGTTCTATGATGAGTATTTTAACGGGGAAGGTGAATAGTTTTAGAGAAGAAATTGCGTTTTTTCAGCTGCCATTTTGATCAGATTGCGAAGATTGTCCTTTTGTTCCAAGAAAGTAGTTAATGTCAAAATGCAAGTGTCTTATTTTTTGTATGTTAATGAAGACCTTGGAAAACGATTTGACTATTTATTTTAAGTGAGCAGTGTATATAATTAGTTTTACAGTTGAATATCTTTAATTAATTAATTAGATGTAATGGATTAAGTTTCCCAAAGAGTATTTGCTTATGCATATTCCTTAATTTTCAATGTAGTAATTCAAAAAAAAATATTGCATGAAAAAAACTGCATTAAATCATAATGCGGTACATAAAGGGCTTCAAATACTTGCATATTAAAATGTATTTTTGTAAATACTCTACATTCTCTTCCATACATGATTATTTTTTAGCATGTACGACCAAGATTATTGTATTTAGACATCGACGAAAATGATATAACCTACACTGTTGTTTGTGCTAGTTGGTGTGGTGTGGTAGTTAGGAGAGGGGGTGCCAGCTCAGGTGTCGTCCGCGTCACTTGACCATGGTTCAAAATTACGCGTCCGTCGCCAAAAGCCCTCGTGTAGCTGAACAGTGCGACGTTAATATTCACTCACTCACGCTGTTTGTAACGAATGCAACATCATGAAGGAATCATGAGAATTAAATGAACTTTGCAGCAAATATTAATTATAGGATGTTACATAAAATAGTACAGTTTCAGAGCCACTGCGCATGCGTGGCGTGCGCAGTGCCCTCTGAACTGATGTTAAAAGCGTAAAAAAAGAGGGCTGTAGCGGGACACTAATCGTCATGCGGTAAAACGCAGACTGAAGAATTCCACTATCGTCGATTCCCCATCGAAGATTTTCAGATATGGGACGTATGCCTAAAGATTCACTGCAATTCACCACTGTAGCGGGACGTTGAAAATAGTTAATGATTATTTGTTAGTGGCGAACGTTTAGTGAAACCTAAGTATGCCACCACAACGAAATAAGGCGAAATTCCAACAACTTACGGAGTTTAAACGGGAAGAATATCAGCCTTTGAGAAGGAGGATTTTCCTATCACGCAACAGGAACTCGTGGGCAGCGGAACAGTTCCACAGTGATGCTAGTTTGAAAGCAGTTGACCGACGAG
>BMAO01023279.1:0-10000 GCA_019973975.1 Trichonephila clavata | reverse complement strand
TAAAAATTGGTTTTTTGTTATGAGTACCGTATATACTTTTAGTGCATTAAGTAAAAAGCTGCTAATTTTAAATTACAAACAGACACTTCAATTTTATTTATTTGTATAGATTTTCCCTTACTGGTTTTTAATAATTCATCTTAAAATGTTTAAGAACAATATTGTAATTAGTATGCCTATTGATAATTGCAAACAAATCTGAAGTGTTTTTTCTGATAATCTATTTTGATCCAAAATCTTACAATGATTTTAATTTATGATTTAGATATTTTGAAAATATTTGTTTTAAAGTCTTCCATATGAAATGGTTTAGTATGGGTAGTGGTACCCCAATATATAGTTTCTTTATTTAAAGCCTGGTCTTACCCAGCATTTTTTTATTATAAGCCGGGTCTTACCCCGCAATTTTTTTATGTGTCTGGTTCTACCGCAGAGTTTCTTTCAATATTATGGGTCTTACCCCATCGTTTTTTTTAAAAATTATTCTTTGGTCCCTACCACCATTGTACTGTTATTATGGTTTATTCTAATGTTTTTTCAATATTGTGTAACAAATTATTTTCATTTTTCGATTGTATTTAAATTACTTGATTGGGCAGTCAACTCTACGTATATATTATTGTGAATGTTATTACCATTTTGAAAACGTTTCCAGGGATCTCGGTTTTACCTTTTGAAATTTCGGATTAAATTTACTTAATGCTATGTTTTGTTTTGAAGATAAAATGCATATATTTCATAATGATTATATTTGAATTTGATATTTAACATGAGAATTGATAACTTTACAGTGTTTTACTGAATCAATACCAAAGATTTGATATTTTTATTTTGAGAATTTTATGTTGATACAGTTTGATATATTTTTAATGTGGTTTAGGAATTTTTGGTTTCTATTCGATTTACTCTTTTTTTAGAATGAACAATTTATTTGATATGAAAATGAACAACTTTAATGTGTTTGAAATAATAATGGTTTTGAGAGCACTTAGGCTGAGAAAATAGTAATAAATAAATAAGCAAATGTTTACATTTAGAAGAAATAATAAGGGTTTTTTTTGTAAGGATTGTGCATAGTGAGTACCTCAAGGGAATAAATACACCTTTGATTGTCAATATACTATTGCCTCCAATTTATGCCTTTGTCATAATAAAAGTAATACATAAAAAAGTTATAAATAGTTTAAAAAAAAAATCTCTTGAATGAACCATCTCTCCGCCTTTTCGTCCTTTGATGCCACCCTCCGCCGTCCGCGGAGGCGCCAAGCTTTCAAGACTGACAATCACTGCCTATGAATGAAAAATTATGCAGTGATGCCCAGCCCATAGTGTTTGCCAGTCACACCATCGCCGACAGTCCAGCTGTCCGACAAAGCACAATGACGCCAAAGCCACGTGTTCTCCAGCTGTGGAGCACATAATGAATAGGGGCGATTTCTCCATTGGGACGACGTCACAATATTGAAGGTATGATTAGGGTTCTACATTTCATTTATGATAAATATGAATAATATACTTCAATGAAAAAGGAGAAATTTAATATTCTTGTTGATCTTGTATTACAAGAAAATCTCATCGCATTTGGTCAGAATCTTCATAAGCAAATCAGAGGGTTACCTCAGGGTTGTCCTGCTAGTAATTGTTTAGCTAACCTGTATTTACATTTTTTTAAATTGATCATATTGTTAATGAATCTTTCTTACTTTATTGTTATATAGATGATATAATAATTTTTGATAAAAATAGTGAATTCAAACCAAATATTATGTTCTACCCTGACAATCTCAACCTTCTTAAAACTAACTTTAACTCTAATATGGTTGAATTCCTGGATTTAGACTTGCATCTTATTGACAATAGTGTAGTCTGTAACATTTTTGACAAAAGAAATTCTTTTAGTTTCCATGTAATTAAAATTCCTGTATGGAACAGTAATCTGCATCTATCAATTTACAGAAATATTGTTTTGAATTTTTACTTAGGAATGATAACTTAACTACCGACAAATAGATAAATTTAATAATATCAAGAAATTCTTCCAATGCTGCTTAGATCATGACTATCATTTTAACTTCTTAAGAACTTATATTCATCAAAAATATAGTATATATAATTGTCTTGCTACTTTTGATTACAAAACCACCACACAACAATAGGATCTCAAAGTCAGCATATTAGTGTTTTTGCTGTGAAGATTTTGTCATAACACTCTTCTCACAGTTTACATTTTTTCTACACCCATCTTAAAAATCTTATACATTGAAAAATTTCAACATTTTTGACAACCAACCAAATTCCTACATTTTTGACAACCAACCAAATTATAGCCTACCAAATTTGATTGTCATCTCTCTTGGCGTCTATCCTAACAATCTGCTTTAAAGGATGTAGTTGAGTGTAATTTGGATTTTTAACACAATGAATAATAGCTTTCCATTGGTTTCAAGACTGTTGGATCTCTTCAAAAAAGCTCTGTGAGCAAAACTTTTGAAAATCTTTTTTGAAGAATCCTTTTATTAGGTAATTCTTTTAGTAATTTTCTACTTAAACAATTTAGGAGAATTTTTTGCTCAATCGTAGTCTTTAGTTCTTTCATACTTTCTGTGAGAATTTTTTATACTTTAAATTTTTATACTTTGAATTTCTATTTATTTTATTTTGGATTTTCCTACCGAGTTGCAAAGGGGGAAGGTTGGCACCTTTAAACTAGTTTAACCCCACTTATTCGGTCCTAAGTCCAAAATTGCTTTTAAAGTCATTTTGGCCAAGATGAAGAAAAAATGACGTATATCAAAAATATTTTACTTTTATAAAAATTCTTGTACAATAAAACAATAATATTTTGCCTTTTTATAAATAGAATTTCTCTACAAAGTCTGAACTAGAATTTTGAAACACTCAAATTATTTTCAGAGGTGCGATCAATTTAAGTAATAATCTGTTATTTTTCATTAAAATTTCTCTTCTAGGATATTTTAAGACATGAGTAAATCCACTTTTGTAAAAACATTGTTCGAAATGTAATTAGTTCCGTTAAAAAATTCTAGATGCGGGGAAAGTCAAAAGCTGTTTTCCAGTTGTTGTGCTTTCCCTCCCAGATATATTTTTCTGGATCCAATTTTCCCTCAGCTTCATAAAGGTTATATGAAGGCATCCCTTTAGTTAGGCACAAGAAATCAGAATAATAATTGAAGCTCGCTCTTTCACTGGTTCTCTAATAATTCCTGAATGTAACCTATATCATTTTCCCCAAGCAATGAAAAAATGTCATGCTTTCAGAAATACAGAAACCTTAACATTATTTCAAAATGGCACGAAAAAAGACACAATGATGTTAGTATGTGACGCATGCAAAGTGGATAGAGACACGTTAGTTAATAATAGTAATAAAACTGAAACTTTTAGAAAATTCCTGCCAAAAGTCTAGTTTTTATTTGAAATTAGCACTGAATTTATTGATGCAACTTTGTTCTTTAGAACAATATTGAACTGCATAAATAAATTATTTTCGCATTCTTTCGTGTTTTTTTTAATTAATAAATAAAAACGGAATCGGTATTGTATATGCCCAGCGACCTCCATCTTGTTTTTTTTTTTTTTTTTTTTTTTTGGCGAAAAGTCATTTCTCACTAAATACAGTATTTACAGTCTGCCACGTTAGACCTCCTTTTTAGCTCATAAAGATGATCTGAAAATGTAAACAAAAGCCTTAGAATCGGAAATTATGCCCTAAGACACAAATTCTTGAGTCAAAAGATATCATATAGGGAGATGGCGATTCGTCAAAGCCATAAAAACTATGAAAAAAATTTGCATTTTCATGTACATACATTAATATCTCAATTTATGCGAACCCGTAGTTGGAGATTTTTAAATCTCGTCGATTCGTCTTATGTTTGAGCGATACAAAATCATTACTCGCTTCCCGCTTCCTCTTTATTAACATCTTATCTCTCAAAAAATTCAACAGGATTAAAAAATAAATCTAAATCTATGCTGCCTGTCATTTGAGAGTCAAATCGTAAGGTTTGGATAACAACTTTCCGTTTTAAGAATTGGCTGGGTCATCATTTCAAACCTGAAGTAGAACGTTATTGCCTATCTAAATAGATTCCACTTACAGTGATGCTAATAATCGACAATGCATCAATTAATCTGTAGTGTCTGGCTACTACTGGCGGCAGATTATCCCGTGATCACTCGCGCGGGGTGCTGTGTACACCCAGGAACAAGAAACGATCCTAGAATTCCACAAAGAATGCGCAGAACCGCGATTTTTCAGTAGCTGCACATTTTAGGTCATTGAAACTTCAGACCTGATGCAATCCCTCTTGCTAGGACGATTGAAACGTAATGACCTTCAAAAGTTTACCTGGGGTGCAGAGAGCACCCCGTGAGTGATTGAGTTATATTTTCGTATTCGAAGCATCTAAAATATAGGGTAAGTGTTTCACTCTTTAAGGTAATATTTTCTTTTCAAATATATTAATATGCATGCATATTTTATTTAAAATTTCAATAATTGTAGTGTAAAAATAATATAAAACTTAAAAATAATTGTAAAATATTATTTGTTGTTAAAATTTTTTTTAAAACACTTTTCAGAAATTACGGCAAACATTTCATGGGAAAGGGAGCAACAGTGCCTCGGTCATCTATTAGATACTGTATCGACAGATTCTGAGGATAAACCAAGTGATTTCGAAGACAGTGTAATTTCAGAAGAGCACCATATTAAACAATCTGTTCATCTCATGGATACGGCGCAAGAATTGGAAGAAACTTTGAGCAAGAAACGACAAATAAATTGACGGAAACAAATAATTGACAAAAACTCAAAAGAGGCTTTAATGACACAGAAGATAGTAAAAAGAGCATTAATCCACCAAAAAAGAGGCTCTGCAATGTTTGCCTACGGGTAAAAGATATAAAACCCAATTCATTTTGCCTTCAATGTAAGAAAAATTTGTAATTAAACCATATGAATACAGTCTGCTCTGAATGTTTGAAAAATGATTAAAATATTTGTTTTCTACTTTCTTTTATCCTTTCACTAATTACAAAGTAAGTTTATTACTGGAAAAAATGTTTTACTTATGTTTTATGAAAAAAATATAAAATCATATGTTTTAAAATGAAAATTTTGTAGGTTTAGTTTAAATAAATATTAGTCTTATTTGTGTGCAGTAAATTTAAAAATTTTATTTGCATAATACAAAAAACATCTTGTACTTTTTAAATATGTATCATAATTGACTGAATTTTTTTTCATCCTTTAATACACGTGTTAAAAAGTTTGGGGTGTTCTCTACACTCTGCGAGTAACGACGGTAGCAAAAACAGGCGCGAGTAACCGCAGGTTATGGGATGTTTGGCGCAACTCTCGCGCCTACGGAGGTGGGTTACTATTCTTTATGGAGGGGAGAAGGTAATTGACACTCGAAGGAGACGGCCAGGGCAACAGAGAGTCCCTTGTTTTAGGAGCTTGAAGCGCTAGACTGAATTTGATGTTAAGGCGATATGGTACCCTAAAAATCATTAAACTCTCAAAAAAATTTTTATTGGCTTATTTGATACCTCAAATCGCTATAAACATGCCTGCAAAATTTAAAAGCTTTACCTGTATATTTTATCAAGTTATGGCTCAATATTTGAAACTGGACAGCAACTACCACGCCCACATTTCGATTATCTGCTAGAAAAGAGCCTGATAAAAAATGAATTAGTTATTTTTCTACCACGCGTAAGTGAGACTGACATTTTATTGCAGTAAAAATTCATTTCACGAAATAATTGGGCAATTCATGCAAAAATTATAGTTTATGTATTGTTTATTGAAGAGCAAATAGGTTTCATCAAGATTTAAAAGTTGCGCGTGCTTTTTATGATATTATTATGAATGAAATTAAAACTTCAAAACAGATTACCCAAAGCACAAATACTAAATGTCATTTTAATAACTCAAATAATTAAAAATCTAATTCGCAAGAATAGAAAAACTCTCCCATTTTTATACATTTGAATTTGGTGATACATATATATCCCATGTGTGTGAAATTCAACACTTTTATTATTAAAATATTTTAAGACATCTATTTAAACAAATGCACATATGCAGCTCTTAGATTTTGATATATTTTACCTATAAATTGCTATTTGATTTTGCTTTCATTCGTGTACAATATTTAACATGCGAAGGCTTTTAAAATCATGGAAATAAAAAATAAAGGCATTAACATCTTTTGTACATGTTGTGCATTACCTCTGAGCATGGAATTAGATCCGAAGTGTGTGTATTTAGTTTTTTTAATAACTATTAGATAAAGTTTTATGAAATATTGATATTTCATTCGCTTTCTTTTATTTATTCATTATGGCAGTATACTGTTTAATTATTCTACATTTATACAATTTTTTATGGTAAGCAGTTTTAAATAAGCTAATTAACATTTCATAAAAGTTTCAGACTATTCGATGAATATTATATCATGGTATCCGGAATGAAAACTTCAAACTCATATTTCTCCATGTTGAATTTTTGCACATTCAAAACCCTAAGGCTTTTTTGATAATTGAAGTATGGGTTAGAAATTTTTTGTACTTGTTTTGAAATGTATGTTTTGTAAAAATGTTCATGGAGTTAGCTCTAACATGTTTAGTAGTTTTTTATAAAAAATTTCAAAATCAAAATTAATGTTTTCTTGAGAATTTTTGGAAGTTTAAATATAAAAAATTTATAAAAAATTAAAGAGCAGCAGCAGAAAAAATCCCATGCACAGTTTTATGTAGTATATTATAAGATACTTGAAAAAAAATTTCATTGAAAAGAGACATATTTAAAAAAGCCTTAGGAGTTTAAAAAATGTTTTAAAAAGTTCAAAAAATTTTAATTTTGCAAACAATTTGCCACAATTTAAAAAAATTTGGCATAGAATTATTATTAAATATTAACCTTAATGAAACACAATTAAAATCAAATATCACATATTAAAAATATTAAAAAAAATTGTAGATGGTACCATATTGCCTTAAAAGGAAATTGAGTTCCTTTGGTTTTTGACCAACGTACATCACTTGGCCTGCTGTACCAAGAAGAGATAATTGAGAAGCGATATAATTGTGTTCTATATTAACGCGAAGTACAGCTTTGAGAAGTAGTTAAAAAGTAATAGAAAAGATATTACATCACCAATCTCCCTGTTATTTTAACTAATTTTGATCTACGTGGAAAAGTTGAATTTTTACCATCAATAAAACAAATTGGCTTCAACCGATGGATCAAGGAGTCATCAACATATTCAAAGCCTACTATACGAGACGATCATTTGCACATTTGCATGAAGCTACGACACAAAACAATGAACTATATGTTAAAGACTTTTGGAAGCAATTCAATGTCCTGGATGCAGTCAAAATCATCAGACAATCTTGGAATGATTTCATAAATTTTTAAATATAAAATATGGAAAACACACACACACAGTACCCGCGTTTTCCCTTTACTTAAACTCAGGCGAAATCAGTGCCATCGTTTAATGAAATTGTGAATGGTATTGAGGAATCTGTCGATTTTGGCAGCAGGCAAATAAATTTAGAAGTGGATAGTGATGACGTTCAAAAATTGCTGGATTCCCACAATCAAGAGCTGACAATTGATGCTTTCATCGAAATACATGGAAAAAAAACAAGACATTGGAGAATTTTAATCTTTAGACCCAGATCAATCAGAAAATTGAATGATGGTTGGAAATTTGACAGAAGGACCCAGTTTGAAAGAAAAAGGGTTACAGATTTTAGAAAATATAGACTTCAAAGAAGAGCGTGTCTCTTCAACAAAACAAGGAAGAAAATAAAATTATTAGCATGCTACGAGAAAATTTTACTGGAGAAAAAAAATCTTTGAGCCGGCAGACTACTTAGTTAGATTTTAAGAAACCTACATCAAAATAACTTCGGTTTGTGATTTTTGTGTTATCTAAGATTTTATTAAGCATTTATTTTTTTCTAAATTATCATTTTCTTTCATCTCTTCTCCCATCTAAAAATAATTTATCTGTATTTATATGCGAAATTATACCCCGAGTTGCACGAAATGGATTTACGTGGATTTTTTTTCCAATCCCGCCTATCGTGCAAATTTGAGGAATTACTGAATATATATATTTAAATTACATTTAAATTACATAGCCGCTTGGTGGCTAAAATTGTTATTTGTAAGACTTTGTCAGAATTAAAAAAATACGAACTCTTGTTGGAATTTATTCTTTTTATTACAGCTATCTCTAACAGCGGTCACCTTTCGGGAAAAAAATAAGGTCATTCATTCATGCGCAAGGCTTATAGCACACACGTGTAAAACGTAGGTCAACAATTTGTACACAGATACTTTATCATTACACATCGACAACTTACCCCTCCTTTTCTTCTTACTCAGCTTATACACACAATTAAGGTCTTTAATAATTCATCATGCTAAAAAGAGAAAAACTTGACATCACAAATGTTTTTGTTTTCCGTTAGCCTTTAAAATGGCGTAAGTATAAATGAATTGATTTGAAACGAAAAAAATTTTCATCTCATTCATTTATTGAACAAAATTACTCAATCAATCTCTTTTTATAAATTATTTAATATTATTTTTCCTTGTTGCAGCTTTAATGATAATAATTTCATTTCCTTGTCCATTATTTAAACTGGTATCAAGAGCAAATTTATACAGATTTTCTTTAATAAAATCTCGAAGTATTTACTCGCCTTAAATATGACACGAAATATTTAATAAAAATTTAATAACATTGGCATACCAAATGTTAATTCCACCACAAAATTTTGAGCTTAAAAGATTTTATTTTATAAAAATTCTATCATTTTCAGATTTATATTAATATTTTGATTAAAAAATCATGTTCTGGATGTGTTTAGCTGTTTCGTAAAGCTCAATATTAAAATTTAAAGATTGTTGTGATACTTCTCATTGGAATAAAACAGGTTGGCAACTCTTTGTCATTAAGCTTTAATTATTGAGGTGTAACTTTGAAAATATTGCTGTATAGAAATAATAAATAAGTAAACAAGAATAAATCAGATTTAGGAGTAAAGAATGTCTCTTTAAATCATGTGACAGGTTTCAAAATTACAATTTTACTTATTACATACTTCTTTAAAGAGTTTTCTATTTTTTTTAAAGCAAACTTATTTTAATAAAATTAAGTACTACATTTTTTTTATGGAAGCACTTTCAGGATTTTTTCGTAGTATAAAATTACTTATCAAAAGCATATGATGTGCGGTTTCCTCTTTTAAATTTAGAAGCACGAAGCACGCGTAGTTTGGTTTAGTTTGATTGTTAATTAAAACCGCACACTTTGAAACTTTACTACGGTGTGGAAAACTGCAGAAATCATCACTTAAACCCTTTCTAAGGCCGGGGTAAGTATACTAACCACCAATTGCATTCATTTTTAAATGTCCATAGTAAACTACACTCCTAGCCACCGTAAATGCCACACCAAGAAAGACAAGAGATAGTACAAAATTTATTTTGTAGAAAACATGTTGACCAAGTATCAAATGATTAAAATTATAGACTTCTGTGATGTGTGGTTCCTGACAGAATCAGTAGCCAGAGTAGCCGCCATTGTTGGAGATCACCGCTGCCACACGCCTCGGCATTGATTCAAAGAGACTTTGGATGGGTTCTTGGGCAGCTTATACACGTTGCCAAAGTTGATCTGGTCTGGCAGCTGGGTATGCAATCTGGGTCAATCGTTGAGCAACCATGGACCACACGTTTTCTATCGGCGAAAGATCCGGAGAGCGAGCCGGCCAGAGATACAATTCAATCTGGTGTTTGACGAAGAACCTTTGGACAATGCGTGCCACGTATGGTCGCGCATTATCTGTTGAAATATGGCTGTGGACAAGACCTGAAGGTAAGGAAGAACAACTGGCTCCAACACCTCGGAGATGTAGCGCTGGCTGTTTGAAGTACCGGCAATAC
>BMAO01023277.1:0-20799 GCA_019973975.1 Trichonephila clavata | reverse complement strand
TTAAGAACAAACTTTCAATTTGGCAATTTGGATATGTTGCTTTGCTATTCATTTCTGAAATGAATTTCAGCATAAGATATATTTTAATTTTTACATAAACTTGAGCTTTTTATCTTAGTTATATTAAATTACTAAAAAAAATTACATTCACACACACATAAGGGATTGTAGATTTTGTAATAAAACAGTGATGATTGATAAATTTGAAAGTTAAAACACTTCTACTATTACACAGAACATACACAGAAAGTTTCAGTTAATTATTTTCAAAACGTTTTGAGCAATTTCTGTCCCCATTTGAGAATTTTCAAAAAAACACATTTCGAGTAAAACGCACTTTAAAGTATGACTTCCTGCTTAAAGTAGCGTTACCTGCTTTTACTAAAACTCTGTTTTTGTTCCACTGAATGGAAAACAATAAACTTGGTATTTATATGAAGATAATAAGATGGCCTATAAAATAAAGTCATAAAAAATATTAAAAATGTCAATTGTTTGCAAAATTCACAATTTTAGGGTAGTTGGATATCTTAAGTAGTTTATTTGAATGATGTTTTAGTTTATTTTAAAATAAATTTACTATTGTCCACACTATAAGTAACATATTAAAACTTTTTTTAACGCTTTAATAGTTTATTTTTAATCATTTGTTTAGAATGTCTTAAATGTTGATAACTTAAAGGCACAAATATTTATGTGAAAAAATTATCTCAAAGTTCATAAGGTTTTATGACTTATTTATTACATTTTACAAAAATTACATTTTTTAGACAATCTTAATCAATTTTTGTCATTATTTTTTTCTAATAGTTTTCAAGTTAGTAGGGCATATAGTATTGTAACAGTATATAATTTAATAAAATATTCATTCACTAAATGAAAATTGTCTTTCATTTTCACACGAAAAAAATAATTTTACTTTCCGAACAACCAAATAGTTTAGTCAATGCTACGTATTTTACTCAAATTTCAGTCATTTACAACTGTCATTCTGTGTGCATCAATTTTATAAGAAATGAATGTCGATAAGTAACATTTACAACTAAATACATTTTTTATTATTTTCAAATAAAAAAAGTATTTTCCAAGGTATGAAATTGATTAAATCGACTTTGGGTGAATATTTTGTAAGTAATTCAACAATAGGAGAAAAGTGTTTTGCAAGATTTCGTGAAATAAATTTAGTTCTAAAAGGAATTTACATTCCGGTGCAGTAAGAAAAATCTAGTTTTACAGCAAGACAACTCCTGTCGAAATCAAGAAGAGCTTGGAGAGTAGTTTGGAATCATTGACCAAGCAATATTACTTCAAATGCTAGAAATAGGAAATATATAGAAATAAGAAGAAAGAGATTGGATACCTCATAAATGGACAAAAGTAAACAAGAAACAAATAGTTAGCATCTGAATTAATTTAATTACCGATACAAATTAAGAATTATTTGCATAAAATCGTTACGGGTGTGGAAAAGTGGAATTTGTTCTACATCCTTATAAACAGAAAATCATAGGTTGATCCGGGCCTATCATTTTCAAAAACGAATATTCATGCCAAGAAAGTGTTACTGCATATCAGGAGGAATTGGAAAGACGCAATTTAATACCGTTACTGAAACTTGGTCTAACTCCTAAAAGTAAATGTTACAAGACCCAATTGTTCCAAATAAGTGATACTCTGAACCACACACAAAAAACACCATGTATGCGTGAAGCAAAACGGAAAGCTATATTGTTGTAAAGCAATGCTCGTCCACACACAAACAAAATAAACCAGGAACTCATCTTTTCCTTAAGCTGGAGAGTTGTTCACCATACAGCGTAATCTTTGGGATTTGTTCCTTTTTCTTGAAATTAATTTGAATCGTTGTTGTCCAAATTGAAAGACCAGTTGTTCACGAAATTTAGAGATGTGGGAAAATGTTTCCATGACTATTTTACTTTGAAACCACCAAGATTATATCGCAAAGGCATTCATTTTTTACGAACAAACTGTAAAAGACCATTGATACTAACTTCGAATATTTTTATAATTAGTTTTAGTAAAATGTATCTTTTGAATTTGACCAAGGAAGCAGAGTTTCTACATACATTTCTGTTAAGAGCTGGCTAAGCACAAGGTGAAAAAGTAAAGTAATGCAGCAATCATATAATATATGTATACGTGTACTATCTTTTATATCACACAGATACTATACACATACGTTTTAAATTTTCTATTTATTACAGTTTGTTGAATAATATATAATATTTTTATTTTTCTATCCAGTTATTACTTTTTTTTGAGAGATTTAATCAAAATTTTCAAATTGAAAAAATTAGAATGAGGTGGGAAAAACGCTGAAATCACGTTTTGCTTCAAAGGAAAATCTTTTCATTTTTTTTTAATAAAAAGTACAAAAAAATGAGAAAAATATATGAATAAATAAAAGCAGCGCAAAATAATTTAGAAAAAATCTAATATTTGGAAAAAATATTCATTTGTACAATCTACAAAACTTTCTTATAAAAACTTTTAATGAACTTAAACGTATTCTTAATGTAATGCTATTGGTTTTGAAACTTCATTACTTCTTAACTGCATATTTTTATTCAAATCTATGCCTAATCTCTGAAGAAATCTGACTACAGGCTTAGTACTTACATGAATCTATGAAATAAAAAAGAAACAAAATATACCCTAATCCTGGAGTTTCCAAATAAGGAAATAAATCAATTTTTCGAATATCTTCTACCTCTACGAGCAGGGAAAATTTTTCTTCTCTCTGACGATATCATAGGATCAAGTTGGAAAAATAACTGCCAAATGCAAGCGTGTTTTCCAAAGATAGCAAATATTTTAGGATCTCTACTTGTGTTTGTGCTTCTTAGTCTACGAAAGGGATTAGGATTTCTCCATTGCAATCGGAGAGCCCCTTTCACGATTTCTTTTGAATCTGATTTATAGATCAAAACAAAAGTAGGGTACTTTCAGCCCATTCGATCCAACTAAACCGCAGTTGTTTTCAAAAAGCACTCCTAGAAGTTTTATTTCTTATGTCTCAAAAATATTCCGAGACACGTCTTCGAAGATTTAAAGCGTTTCTACATAGTTGACTGCATAAGAAATTATTCTACAAGAAGATTAGGAAAAATTAAGGCGCCAATGGATTTCCAGTGCATCCAAGAGTTCTTAGAATGTACTTAAATTATATCTAAGGGGTATCAGGGATGTTAATTTTGTCTCGAGGGGTGAAAATGTAAACAATTTTCCAACAGGTATACTTCTTTTAAATTTAAATTAAATAATTCGAATCTTTTACATGCTATTTGCAAAGGATTTGGTTTCAATAAAGTACAAAATTTTTTAAATATAATCGTAATTTTAAAAGTTATAAGCATATGCAAATAAGGAATAATTTTGTAATAAATGTTAAGTAATTTTTGCGTCACGCACGCTATTTTCTAAAATAGTAGCCTATGATGAATAAAACTTTATAGAATTATAAAAAGTATCATTCTCTTTAAGCCCTAGTAAATTAAGAATAATATATATTTTGTACTTCAAAATATTTGAAAAATATTGAAAATTAAAAAAAAAATTGAAAATATAATTTTTTTTATTTTTGAAAAAATATAATTTATTTTCTATTTATTTAAATTTACTACGCAGTAATAAGAATACGTTTAACTTTATAAATCAACTTATTGCTAGTAATTAAAGCTAATAGTTTTGAAAATAGCATGCATGCAGTAAAACTTATTTAACATTTCTTATAAAATATTCTTATTTTCATATGCTTATAATTTTTAAAATTATTATTATGTTTTAAACATTTTACACTTTTCTGAAGCCTCATTCCTTTATAAATAATGTGTACAAGATTCGAATTACTTAATTTTAATTTAAAAGAGTTATATGTATTTGAATATGGTTTATACTTTCAGCCCTCGGAAAAAAGTTAACACCCCTAAGACCTAGATTACAATTTACGGATCTATGGCGATACTTTTAAGCAATAATATGAGCTTGTTTTAGGGTGATTTGAGTATTTAATTTCATATTTCTTTAAAATACACCTAACTATAAAATAAAGCAATTTCAGTGAGGAAAGTCTCATGAAATTTGATTTCAAAAGAGTTTCAAAGAAGGTCAATATGTAAACTAAAAATAATGATTTAGCAGTTACGGAAATAAGTATACAATCCAATTTAAAATCGGAGCAGTTGACATTGATTTGTCTCCTTGTGAAGATTTATTAAATGGATTTCTTAGTAAAAAACTGTTTTCCCGTAAAGTTATCCATGCTTACTTCGAATAATCATATATTCATATATGTATACATATAAATGATGACAAAGTCTATGTATATATAGCCTAATTTATCCCAAAACAAATAGCAGCTTAGGGCGTCTCAGGACCCTTAATATATATCAGTACACTCGAAAAAACATCCTTCTTCAAAACAATGTAATTTAGCAATAAAACAAAACAATAATTTGAAATTTTTATCACATAACAATCATATATATTTACATATATATGATTTTATTTCTCTATTTTTCAGAGAATTTGAAAAAAAAAATTAAAAAGTTATAAAAAATAAATATTGGACAATTTTTCAAAAATATGAAAACCAGCATTTTACACCCAGCAGGATTCTAAAGTACAATATTGATAAAAATTTACAAAATTAATTTTACATAGTAAAAATGTTCACTTTAGAAGTTATACTAACTTTTAAGAAATTTAGAGAAAAAAATATATTTTTAAATACAATTATAACGAAAATTTTAAAATTTTAAGAAAACAATAAATTCAAATTCATATAAAAAATATTATTAATTTTTTTTTTTTGAAAATTGTTGTATAAGTTAATTGAACACGTGTGTGAAATTTTAAATTAATATCATAAATAGTTTCTGAGAAATCCTGCGCGCAAGCTAAAATTTGTTAATTTGAAAATGAAGTTAGAGATAAGAAATTGGTAGGGTTTTTGTTTAAATTTCACTAGTTATTTCTCAATAACTTCGTAAGTGTTTACAGTATCAACGAAAATTCTGGTATCAAAATGCTCAAAAATATTGAAGCTTCGACATATATTTTTTTTCTCAAAAAATTTAAAAATTTGCAATTTAAGAGACTTTAACTATTAGAAAAACGACCAAGAACCTTAAACTTGAGCTGTTAAGAAATTACAAAAATTGATTGGTTTTGGTAACTGTTATGATTTCTTAAGGAGTCATTGATTTAGGACAATGATATACACTCAAGAGCCAGAGCATTATGATCACCCCTACATTTTGCAATGAACTCGCCTGGATGACGTGGAAGACACGTGATCAGGTGGAAGTGGTATTTAACTGCTGCTGGAGAGTCTGAAGAATCATTCTTTCACTTACTTCTGTGTGTGATGGGAAAGGCTGCGGATCTAAGCGACTTTGAAAGATGGCAGATTGTAATGGCTCGAAGGCTCGGAACAAGTATCTCCGAAACTGCACGACTCGTGGGTTGTTCCCGATCTACAGTTGTTAGTACTTATGCAAAGTGGATGAATGGTGGTGAAACCAGCAGTAGACGACATGGTGTTGGACGTCCACACGCTATCAAAGAAAAAGGTCGTCGGAGACTATCTCACATGTTGAAGTAAAACCGGAGCCAGACACTGGCTCAGCTGATAGCCCATTGCAATACAGGGCCAATTAGAATAGTATCGGCGCACACCGTTCAGCGGACACTGTTGGATATGGGGCTACGCAGTAAACGTCCAACTCGTGTGCCTTTGCTGACCAAGTGTCATCACCAACTGCGTCATCGCTGAGCCCGGGAAACATTACGACTGGTCCATGGATCAGTGGGAGAGAGTTGCCTGGTCAGATGAATCACGGTTTGTCATTCATCACTCCAATAGCCGTGTCAGGATACGCCGTCTTCCAGACGAACAGTTGCTCCCTCAATGTACAGTAGGTCATGCACAGGCCGGTGGTGGCGGTATTATGCTTTGGGGACGTTCTCTTGGGCGTCTCTGGGACCCGTGGTTGTGGTAGAGAAGACTATGAATGCTACAGGGTATCTGAAAATCATCATTGCACCCTTACATGGTCTCTGTTTTTCCAGCTGGAAATGGTATGTTCCAACAGGACAAGGCTGAGTGTCGCAAGACTAAAGGAACATGATGCTGAATTCCCGTTAATGTCCTGGCCGCCTAACTCACCGGACCTCAATCCGATAGAACACATTTGGGATGTCATGGGACGTCAGATCAGAGTTCAAAGACCACCAATTCGCAATATCTCGAATTTGTGTGACCGTTGCTTAAACATCTGGTATAATCTGTCTCCGGCCATCTACCAAGAATTTGTGGCATTCGTGTCAAGGCGAGTTGAAGCTGTGTTGAGCAATAAAGTTGGGCCAACTCGTTATTGACAGGTGGTCATAATGCTTTGGATCTTGAGTGTAGGATTAAGCATTGCTTTGTATGACCTAAATTTTCTCTTCAACAGAAATTTCAAGAGCACTATTGAAAATTCGGCTTAATAATACAAGTTGAATGAAGAGAAACTGATAAAATGTAAAAAAGAATGGAGGTGAATAATATAAATAAGCTAACAAAAATATATTTTTGTGCAACATATATATGTACAAAAATTTATGTATATATGGTCCTTAATAGTTAAAAATTGTCCAAGATCACATTATTTATTTTCTATTATTAAATAATATTATTTAGTAATTATTTAAAGCTACAATTGTTTTTCTTAAGCTGCAAAAGTATGGGTATTATTTGATGAAATGCAAAGATAAAAAATATCCGAAGGGAGATGACCAAAAATAGAGGAATTTGTGAAATATAATAAAAATCGACTTTCCATCGCTAATATAATATTTATTTTATGCTTCTTCTTCTTCTTCTTTACAGAAAATATAAAAATCTTTATATATACTTTACATTTTTCATTTTTGTTTGGTGAGAAAAGAATATATTCATCTCATCCTGTTTATTCAAATACAGTTTACACTATAAAAATTAAGCGACAATTTATTTTGTTTAGTAAATTTGAGTTAATAAATAAAGAAGTCGTGGGGAAATTTGGATTTTGCGCTTTACTGAATAATGACTGTTGATACTGATGTTGTTTTTAAGCTAAAATAAAAAAGTAATTGTTAACGATTACAAAAAAATTATAATTTTAATGATTTAATACTCAGCAAATTAATTGTTCTTCAAAGCATATTGTTCCAATCAGGGGTTCTCTTAGATTATTAAAACTGATCTATATCATTATAGATAATGATATGGTACTTGACGTTTGTTGATAAGATAATTAACCGTTATATAGTCATAAAATGTGTTCTTAATTTTCTCAGGAGCGCTTAATGAGATATCCTTGTCAATTCAGATTATGTAAATTTATCTAAGAATATTCCTTTAACGATTGCTTAATTCATTTCACTTAACTATTTAACCGCAGCCATTTTCAGCCACAATGAGATTAAAAAACATGTACAGGATATAATCGTTTTTGATTTACATTCACATGACCATACTTTGCTTTATTTTTTTAAATTTTGTATTAAAATAATCAATAAAAGAATTATTTACTCTGTAAGGGTTTACTTTTATTCTATAACTGTTATTCATGAACCTGAAAATATAACTCAGCTGCTATTAGATCTTTAAATACTAATTTAGTTTTACAACAACGATAAAGATTTTGTTTCTTAAGTTAAGAACAAATATTAACTTGCAGTATTTCTCTAGATTACAGATTATTTTATATTAAATAATATATGTAAAAGAAAATTAAATGGAAGCTATATTTTTTAAATACTGTTATTGTCCAATTAAAACACAATAGGTTCACTTTTTTCCGAAAGGAATAACTTTATATCTGAAACAAAATGCAAAATGACTCTCGACTACAAATATATTATTGTTAGTACAATAACGCCGTTTTAAGAGCTTCAGTAATTGCTCTATTGTTATAATTATAAAAGAAAGAAAATATTACCGTTTTATTTTTTTACTCGCAGTAATTTTTTTATTATATACTAGCTAGAATACCCGTTCTTTACACGGATGAATTGAAAAATAAACAATACAGATTGAAGGATAAAGAAATTTTTAATGAGTTAATTTTACGTGAATAGCAAATTAAACACAAAAAAAAAGCTTTTTACATATCTCAGCTGGGAAAAAAACCATATTAGTTAAATTTGAAGTCTGTAGATCTAATAGCTAAAAAAAAAAGATTTTTTTTTTTGTTAATAACGCCCCGTGACAATCTTGTTGAAAACATCTACCTGAGATAATCTCTGCTCAGTAAAAATAACACATTGTTACAAATTTTTTGTCATGAAAGCTTAAAATGGTGTCAGTAATTTATATATGGATATGTAATACGTTAATATTACTTTCTGTTGTATTTATTTTATGTTAAAATTATTATATTACCAAATAACGCCGGTCCTTACGGCGATTCAATGGAAACATAGCGAAATGTTGGTGATGGAGCCAAGTTGCTTCATTTTTGGTGACCATGCTGGCAACTTGGCGATTGATTGAACGGTGCTTCAAGGAAGGTGGTATGATGTCGTGCCACTTGGTGGGGAGCTGTAACAAAGAGGATAGCAGTGCTTGATGTTTATAATGCGTCATGCACATGTTAGTATTTTAACACACAAATACATTTTATGCGATCTTGTTTTTTCAATATGGTGTGAAAAGCTGAATTTGAGAACTTGGAAAGAAAAAAAAACCCTTTAGTGTCCCGAAAAAGAGTTATACTTAGTTTAACCGCTTAAAAAGTTAAAGAAATAAATGATATTTTATGGACAAAAATATAAATTTATTTAATTATTTAAATTGTAGAACACTTATGTCTATCTAATCTTTTGGAAAAACAATACAAATCATGAAGTTAAATTTTTTTCTATTTTTTATTGAGCGCATTTCTTAAATAAGCAATTAATCAATTATAGTATTTCTTAAATAAAATATAAAAAAGAACGTTCTAATAAATAAAAGTTTGCTATGCTGGCAATGCTGCGTGTGAATATGTTTTTTTAACTTAATTATTTGAAATAAGGAACAGAAATAAATGTATTTACTTTAATAGCATATTAATATATATTTATTTCTTACAATTAAGGTCTTCCTGCATTGATCTCATTAATGCAAAGTCTATTTATTGCCTAAAGGAATATTCAGGTTATCCATATTACATATAATTATATATATATATATATCTAAGCTAAAATTTAAAAAAAAATCTGCAGAAATAAAATAAAATGGTATAAATCAAGCAAAATGCCACAATGATATATATAAATAAACTCTTAAAGTTAGGAATATACACCCTGTAACAAAAAAAAAAAAAAAAAAAAAACGACGCACCAATAACGAGCGAGTCGATAGAGAAAATTTCGAAAAAATGAATGATTTACTTCAGAGTTACATAGTTACAACGTAACGTGCTCAATAAGGTGTTGGCTCACGTCAGTAATTAATGTGAGCTGCCACACGACGTGGTACAGAGTGATAAAGTAACCTGATGGTCTCTTGCGGTATTTCTTGCCAAATTTGTCACAATTGTCGGGCCGGGTCATCAACATTCCTTTCATATCTCAGACATACTCGATTGGAGTGAGATCTGGTGATCTTACTGGCCAAAAAAGTGTTTGACAAACCGTAAGACAGTTCAGAGCAATATATGACGTATTATATATGGCATCATTTTGCTGTAAAAAAGATCAGGGTGCTGCAAAAAGAATGGTAGCAAAACAGTTCTCAAAAAATCGTCTATGTACCGCTATGCTGTAAGTGTGCCTCTAATGGCGAACAAAGGGGTGAAAGGAAATGGCACCCCAGCCAATAACTTCTCTTTAGTGTCTGTACGGTGTAATTAGTGACAGCAGGATCGACACGCTGCCCTTGGCGACTTCAGACACGTCTTCGATGATCATCAGGTCACAGTTGGAAGCAGGATTCGTCTCTAAACACTATACGTCCCCAATTAATACGATTCCAACCTGATTGAGCCAAGAATTACTAAAATCTGTCTCGACAGTATGCAGGCGTAAATGGCAGATAGCGTAGCAGTCAGTACGAGCGTAAACTTTACTCAATTAGTCGTCTGTGAATTGCCTTGAAGGAAACTCACTGTGACTGCTAATCTGACAATCAATCTGTCCTCCCGATCTGCTGTGTCCTTAGGTCGACCACTACCATCATGACGCTGCAATGTGCCACTGACCACCCATTCTTGCCAGCATTTTCTAATGGATTCTTGCTTCGACCCATATGACGAGCGATTCTCGAGATTTGCCCAACCTGCCTCTTTGAATACAATGATACGACGTCTTTCAAACTCTGGCAGTTGCTCGTAATGAGCTCGAATACTGCGGCGAGGCATTTTTTTCATTCGTTGAAAGATATCCTATATCGCAATGCAACAAAAATTTTGATTATCAGATTGAAAATCATTTCTTATATACACCTGCTGAGTGCACAGTTCCGATGCGCTGTAGCTCCCACTATTCCTTCACCGGACACCAAATTTTAATCATTAGCATGTTCGGTACAATTGTCTTTGAATGAATGAATTCTTCTTGGTGCTTCTTTTTTCTGTTATATATTGTATATATGTGCGTGTTTGGAGACCATGTATTCATTAATATATCTTGTGTTACTAAAACTTTTTAAGTATATGGTAGAAAATATTGTTACGGTACAAAAATAAAGGATTTTTAAGAAAGTTTGGAACAAAAATTTGTTTGTAAAAGAAAATGTATCATAAGGATCTGATAACGATATATCTCTGGATCGTCATACATTGGTATAATGTAGGGATTCACATTCATGGATACTTTTTTTCTTCTTACCATCGTTTCTGCACTATGAATCGTTACATTTATAATGCTCAATGCATAATTTTGTATCCCTGAATTCCCGATAGAGATATAAGCCTTTTATATAATTTCAGATGCTCAAGTAAACTCATTATGGCTGAAAACATGGGTATATTGATGTTTACCCAAGTTCTAATACTTTTGAATGCTTCTGAATTAAAGAGATCCTATTTCATTAAATAGACAATAAAGCTCGTTCATTTGAATTTTTCTCTTAAAGGCAGTTTTTGTTGTATTTGCCATAACATATTATAATAGTTCAAATGACGCCCACAAACTCTGAACTGTAGTGGACCACCTATCCGTGAATTTTATTTAAGGTTTGTATTTATTAAGGTTTATAACGATCTTAAATATCATTTTCTTTTTAAATTTTGCAACTTGTCCATGCTTATTTCCTACATTTCACATATTCTAACATTATTTGTATAGTACAATACTATCTTAAAATACCTTTGTTGTTTTCACAAATTTCTGTCCTTCTACAACTCTAGTCATTGTTCTGCCGAAAAATGCCATAATGATGTAGAAATACCATTGTCATAAGCAGATGTAGGGATTAGAAGCAATGCACAATTTTGCACTCACATTCGTGAGTTTTTCAATAGAGATAGGGACACAAAAAAGGTAATTTGAAAATACTTCCCACGCAAAGATTCTGTCATTGTCCACTTTAAAAGTTATTCTATGGTATGTTGGATGCTTGATTTTGTGCAGTTATTACCACAAACGTACCTTGCTATCAACACAGAAGAAAACTCTTAACTCGTCAAACATGACAAATTTTTCCAGTAATCAAGTATTTATTTAAGGCCTATTTTGAATTACGTAATCCATTCTCTTTAGTTCTACAGATATTGAATAATTCATTTTAAGGTATCCGACTGGTTGCGACAACTTTTTTTTAAAAAAAGGGTGATATGTGGGTTTTTTTGTTGTTGTTTTAAGGTTTTTTTAGTACATTTAAAGAAAAATATGCTAAAATAAAGAAGAGAAAAATAAATTATTATAAACAAAATCGAAAAAATTGACAAATAATAACATAAACGCTGTCCATTCTGTACCAAAGGTTTATAAGTAAATTTTCAATTTTTCAATTCTGATGCGTTGCTGTGTTATTCATTGTCAAAATGACTTTCGGAATAAGAGATATTTTGATTTTTACAAAAACTAGAGGACTTTATCTTAGTTACTATATGAAATTGCTTAAAAAACAGTGACTATATTCACATAAAAGACTGTAAATTTTTTAATAAAACAGTGATTGATAAATTTGAATGTTAAAACACTTCTACTTTTATACAGAACCTACATAAAAAATTACAGTTATTTATTTTCAAAACATTTTTAGCAAAATCACTGACCCCGTTGATTATTTTCAAAAAATCATAATTCGAGTAAAACGCGTTTTAAAGTGTGACATCTTGCTTAAAGAGTAATCGCATCTGCTTTTACTAAAACACTTGCAGTTTTTGTTCTAGCGAACGGAAAATAATAAACTTGGAATTTCTATAAAGCAAATAAGATGGCCTATAAAATAAAATCATAAAAAAAATTGTCAAATTTTGGCAAAATTCACAATTTTAGGGTAGTCGGATAACTTAATATGTGTTTTTGGAGGATAAAAAATACTTTGCTACGAGTATTAATTGTGTTGCTCTGCGATTTGTTGCGCAGCCTTTACATATTAGTCGCTTAAAACGTTTTTCATTTTTATGTTATTGTCACTCACTGTTCTGTTTCCAACTCAAAGTAGTTTTTCCTCAAGTCAGTTCTTCTCATAATTTCAATATTTGCGACCCAGTTTTCAATCATTATTTCGTTCGCTCCCTCCCACCATATAATAACATGTACTGAATCAATTTTAATGTATTTTGACTGTAAAGCTACAATGCGATCTTCATTCTTTTTTTATAACAGAAAGTTTGTAAAAGAAATTTAGTTACTTAATTTGAATATACTATTTGAATTTCTGGTTGTCTAGTTTATTTTATAATTTCTATTTTATCTAAAGACTTTCTATAGATAACTAAAAGCCACTGTAGTTCGACTTTTCATTCTAATTGAAGAAGACGTGAAGAATAATGTTTGTCATATATAACTACAAGAAGTCAACAGATTTTAAACCTAGCAATCTCGGTGGTCTCTTCCTTTTTCAATCCATCTCCACTAGGAAACATTTTCTCACTTTCAAACTCCAGTGTAGTGGTGCCCTGATAACTTTTTACATTTTTTGCAAATTTAAATTCAGTGAACTATACCTACAGTTTATGATTTTCCATGCTGTGAAGCCATTTGGAAATGAGAATGTTGAAAAACAGGGTAACTAATCCTAACTTGTTGCTGTTGTTCCCAATGCCGCCTGTCTGACGGTGTCAGATCGAGGCCCACGAATTTCATCGTGGCAAGGGGCTAGATGTACGTCTGTCGGTAGCGTTAAGCTTTGAGCACCATGCAAGTGGCAGTACGATTTAGCTCGGATCATACACGATAGATGGCGACACCACCTATCTCCACCTCAACAATTATGGCATGGAACTGGAGGGGAGTGAAATAATCTCCAGGCCCCTGCACCCGTGGTTGCTGCTATATATATATATATTATATATATATGGTCACCATTTTAGTCCGTTGACTCTACTGGTTTCTTATATTTTAAATTTTTAACTCTGTTTCCTGCTATACATACACTTATTTAATTTTTGCACAATCTACTTTTACACCATTTTTTATAGTTATATTTCTTAAAATCTGGTTTGTGTGTGTGTGTTTGTGTGTATCTTCTAACTTTGTTAGTGGTATAATTTAGTATTGTCATTTTATTATACTTTGTATTTTTTCATTTTATGATACTATATACATACATATGTATATAAAAATTTTCCGGATGTATAATTTTTAGCGTAATCGTGTAATCCATTATATTAACAATATTTTATAAAAGCATGGCTGAATTTTTAATTAAATTATATTGAGCATCGTATGGTATTATACTAAAATTAATAAATAATATTAAATCCTCAGTAAAGCATGCTATGGTTCTACACAATACACGAGACATACTATCGCTTTTACCTAATTAGAAATATCAATTAGTATCCAAGGGGTAAAATAAAGGAAACTCAATGCAGTGTTCATTCTAAATCCACTTGGCATTATAAGAATACCAATTGGTTGCAATAACAATTTTTATTTACTAGACACAGACGAGATTCTCACTGAAATAGCGCATTAAATACGGTTTATGAGTCTTGATTTGCGTTTCGTGTTGAATCTTTAAATTGTCTATGTGGTTTGTTTTTAAAATCATCTAGCTTATTAAGCAATTTAACTTATTCACTTTTTTGATTATTTCAATAAATAGCATACTTAACGATGATTTTTTTTTCTAAATAGGATTTTGAAAAGTGATGCATTTGAATACATTAGCTTCTGTTAAGAATTTTATCAGTTTTGTAGGTATTATATACAACAATTGTAACACACACACATATATTTTTATTTAACAAAAATAAATATAACAAGTGTTAAGATCATTATGTGAAAACTTTTAAATTTGTCAAATACCGATCAAATATTTCTATACTGACATTCATGTAAAAGAAAATTCGTATAAAAGTACATTTGTGTGGTTTAAAATTGATTTGCATTGCATGTATTTTGTTATATCAATATGTTAAGAACAAATATGAAGTAATTATTTGATCATTACGATTTATTTTTTTAAAAAATTATTCTACTTATATTTGAAACAAAAAGTATAAGGTAGAGGCAAAACATATAATTTTTTAAAGCATGTAGTATATGCATTCAAAGTTATTTTTGTATAGTTTTTTTAAATTACATCGAAATTTGTGCTGGTTGGGTGGTGTAGTTAGTTAATTAGGCGCTGGTCTTTTACGCTCAAGTTTGCGGGTTCGACACTGGTTCAAGTCGTTAGATTTCCATGATGCAGGAAATTAACAGCGTTCATGTAGTAAGGATTATACAGGATGTTAAAGATTCTTAGAGTACTTGTTTGGCTTGACTGTTCTCGGCAATTCAGAGTACAGTTTCTCATCATCACATCTGAGGTGCCTCCCTCTGGGAAGGAAACTGGGCTTCAAAGTTACACCTACATGGTGCAAGATGAAAAAGTGATACCAGCTCAAGAAACATATATTAGGTCTGCAATAGTAGTTGTAAGCCCAAAACCTCATTTGAAAGGGGGAGGGGTTAGAATTCGATACTTTTTGAATTAAGAAGATTGTCTCATGTCTGACGAATCAATATTTTTACTCCATAACAAGAACTTTCTTAGGTACATGAAGCTCATTTCCATAAATTCGGCAAATGACAGAACAACTTTTGAAACAATTTGTGGCAGATCACTGTCTAGATCAGGTGTGGCAAGCCCACGGCCCGCTTAGAATAATTTTGCGATAAGTTAGATTCACTACAACTTTACATAAAATGGTTACTTTGTGCAATACTGTTTTTATTGTAGTATTTTACAACAAAAAATATCATAACTGTTTATTTTATCATTTTCTTTCTGATTTAATGCATACTTAAAAGTGTGCAATTACATTGAAGCCAGCACCCTCAGTGTCACGCTTGACTCTAGCAACTGAATTATTTTATTCATTTATTATAATCCATGCTTATTCATACAACTTTAAAACAGTCATTACAAGGAAAAGATAAAAAAAAATAATCAATGCATTTAAAAGCAGTAAAATATTTCAGAAGAAATTATTGTTGTTTGAATCCCTATTATAAAAAATAAAGTTCAATTTTTCCCATTCATGAAAGAATTAAAATATTCAAAATGTATGTATCTGTTACATCATATACGCACATGAAATAACCAAAGTTGCAGCTATATACCTTTGGGAGTCTTTTCACTAATTTAAACAAATACAAAAAAATATTTGAAATACGCTCATCTCCCTTTCATGTCGATGTCGAGTGGGCCCCAGAAAACCTTCGAATGGAACTGAATGACTTACAATACAATAATGAATTAAAACACAATTTTTAAACATCAGAATGAAAATAGATTTTTATAATGCTTGTCACAAAAAGAAAAAAATCAAATTTGAGATATTTGGTACAAAAAGTTGTGAGAGCTTTTAAATCATCTAACACCGACAAAACGTTTTTTTTTCTTCAAAAATAAAATTGAAACAAACAAAAATTGCGCTCAAACTTGAAAGATGAAAACGCGTTTCATCAATTACAATGTACAAAAACACGCATTGAGATTCACTCGCAAACAATTAAGTGGATGAGTTGAAATACAAATATCTGACTAATTAAATGGATTAAACATTATTTGATCCATGCATTATTATGATTATACTAGTTATGTCTCTATACATGTAAAATAATGAAAATACTAATAATTAATTCGTTCAGTTTTAAAATTTAACTCCGATAAATGTTTGTAATGGATCCAAATCTATAATAACGATGCATATTTTTATGTGTGGAACGTGGGATTAAAATAATCTTTTAAAGTGGTCTTCAAGGTCATTTGGGGCACCTCTTCTCCTGGTCTAGATCATTTTCCTGCTAACTTTTCTTCGTTAGTTCCTTTCGAAAAATCCATCAATTTCAGCACCAACCTTCACATAATTATTGACCAAATACACTTATTTATGCAAAGATGTTTCTAGTTTATTATGAACCTTAAGGTATCCGACTACCCTAAAATTGTGAATTTTGAAAAAAATTGCCAAATTGTTTAATGATTTTATTTTATAGGTCATTTTACAAGGTTTATAAGAGTACCAAATTTATTATTTTTTGTTTAATAGAACAAAAACTACAAGTGTTTTAGTAAAAGCAGATGCCATTGCCTTAAGCAAGATATGTCATACTTAAAACGCGTTTTACTCGAAAAGTATTTTTTTTGAAAATGCTCAAACGGGGCCAGCGATTGCTCAAAAAGTTTTGAAGCTAATTAACTGAATATTTTTCTGTGTGATCTGCATAATAGTAGAAATGTTTTAACTTTCAGATTTATCAATCACTGTATTATTACAAAATTTACAGTCCAATATGCGAATACAATCTCTGTTTTTTTTAAACAAATTTCATATAATATCTACGATAAAGTGCTCTAGTTTTTGTAAAAATCAAAATATCTCTTATCCTGAAGGTCATTTTAAAAATAAATAACATAACAACACATCAGAATTGAAAAATTGAAAAAAAATATTTATAAACTTTTGGTACATAATTTGCCCCTTTTATGTCATTTTTATAAATATTTACCCATTTTTCACATGTTAGTAATAATTTATTTTTCTCTACTTAATTTTAGCATATTTTTCTTAAAACTCACTAAGAAAATCTAAAACACCCAAAAAAATTTCTATATCTCCATTTAAAAAAAAAAAGAAAAAGCTGTCGCAAGTAGTTCGATACCTTAAAGCAGAAGAAGTTGATGCAGGTTCCGAGGTGTCATGGTTTGGAGCTCATAACCAGTGTTGTCGAGCCTGTGATACTAAAGACCACCAGTGTATAGTCACTGATGCAGTATGTACATTAGGGTGGTCTACGGTTATAATGGAGAGAAAAGGAACCTATGCGGAAAAGAATTTCGATGGTATGAAGATTAGTAGGAAACATTAATTTAAAGAAATAATTTAAAGATTTATTATATTGTCAAGAGGGGTTCAATTTACGAAAAATTTGGAAATAGACTTAGTTTTGGTTAAATGATTTTAGAGTCAAAATAAATTTTCTTTATGTGCAATAAAAAATCAAAAGCGATGATTATCGATAAATGAGTTCTGAGTAGTGAATTGAGTACACACAATATCCATTGCAACTTTATACAACTCCAGCTACTTCTTTCCGCTCTGTCGAATGGCTGATCCAAGCTTTTATCTGGCTTCCGCCTTATCGTGCCCTCTAATTCTCCCCAACAGTTTTCTTCTTCTTTTTTTATGTAATACTAATGAATCTGTTCAATGCACCTAGTGTATTTATTTTTTATTGTAGATATTTAGTATATTTCCTTTTATCGCAATACGTGTTAAGCATTTCTAAAATGACGTTTGCAGTTCAAGAAGAATTTTTTTGACATCCTATCATGAAACACCTTCAATACCTATATATAAATATATATATACATATTATACACATATATATACCATAAAGCATCTTTTGCACCTAAAGCTTTTTAGGAAGGAAAAAAATGATCCGTTTTAATGTATATAACAAATTAACACTAGAACGTCCGTCGGTATCAATTTGACAGCGGAGACAGTTTACTTTGTTCTTGCTTCCACATTTTTTGCAGGGAATTTGAAAATTTGTCGTGAATTTTAATCATTCTCCTGGTGATTACACAGAAAAGATTTTATGGTTCCAGGTTAAATAGGAAAGATTTTACAGCTAAATATATCTAGAACGTCCACTGGTGTCATTTAGATTCCAAGGCAATTTATCACTATAAAAAGCAGTCTTTTAGCAAAATATAGGTCTCTAAGTAGATACCATTAGTAAAGCAAACTTCCAAAAAATCTATTGCAATTTTTTTTTACCTTGAATACAGTGTTTTTGAGTGCAAAGTGTAAAAGAATCAACTACACTAAAACTGTTATGTCTAGCTGTTTCGTTACAGAATATTTGCTTATCTGCTCATAAAAAAAGTTCCTTTGATTTTCGAACTTAGTGTAGAGCAGACAGTATGAAATATGGTTCTTAGAAAAGGTCTATCCTCTTATGAAATTGCTTATGTGTTAAGACACATTCTGAGAATTAATTGACTTTAATTTAAATTTCGATGAAGACATAAGATTGAATGAAAGAGACTGCGAAAATCTGAAGAAAGTGCTGATGTAATTGATAATATTCCAGTAAATCCTGATGTATATGCCGATAGGAATGGAACAAAATGGATACCGCGTAATTGTAATGTTCCTGGCCGATTTGTGACTCGAAATGTTTTGCGACAAAGCAGTGGTTCAACAAGCTTCGCGAAATATAATGCCAACGACAGTTGTTTTATGATGTAAAGGGTCATAAAATATATGATGAATGTGCAAGAAATAATATTTAAAAGTCTTAAAACCCTAACTAACTAAACTATTTAAAGTCTAAACCCTACTGAACAGTAATCTGGCAATTATTTAGTTTAAAAAATTACTTTATGTATTTTATATCGCTATGTCAAAATGACACCGGTGGACGTTTATGGGTAATCGGAATCCAGGACAATCTAGTGTTAAAGAATGATGGATTATTACAATCCATATGTACGATGGAAAAATATATAAATATAGATACATTTATTATGTGAACTTAATTATGGATAAATAGTTCGTGTTTGATAAAATGACATTGGTTGTATTTAACATCAATTGGAAATAACTGCAGTATTGTAAAATAATTAAGAACTTTTTATATACACACAGACCAGTCACATTAATGAGACCACCACGTGGTTTCGACATCGACGGTAAATAACCAATTATAGAAGGCAGACGGCAGAATAGTATTGTTGAACGTATATAAAGGGCATGTGAGGGCTTCCGAAAATGGATACAGATTGGTTTATCCGATGTCCAAAAGGGCATGATTGGGCAAAAGGTGGAAGCATTTCTGAAACGGCTAAGTTTATGAACTGTTGTTGTAACTTATGTCACCTGTCTGACGTAGTCAGATCGAAGCCAACAAATTTATCATGGCAACGGGCTAGAGATACGCCTGTCGTTAGCCGAAGCTTTGAGCCCATGAAGGTGACACTACGATTTTGCTCACGATAGATGGCGACACTTTTCGGACCCACTGATTTAACGAGCATGTACTCCACGTGCACTCGGAAGATATTTGGTAGCATCGGGCATCGAACCCAGGACTTCCGGTCTGGCGTCCGATGCTCTAACCATTAGGCTACCCACGGCCCCTTATGAACTGTTCGGGCGCCATCAAGATAGAAGTATACTATGGATGTCGAAATGGAACTGTCCAAGTGCGGTGACGTGGTAAATGTGTTGTACCACGTGCCAGAAATGACAGAAGAGAACGGTGGTTGCGGAGATGCGTTCAGGCAAAAAAACTTCCTAACGTTCAGCAACTGACCACTCAGATGAACCAAGGGGGTACCAACAGTGCTTCTCAGACTGCTGTTCAGCGAACGTTGCTGCGTCTGGGCCTTAGAAGCCGACACCTGGTTCCTGCACCTATACTGACTGTTAGGCATGCTATTCATCGGCTACGAAGGTACGAATGTGCCCTTCAGTACCACAACTGGACGTCCACAGAGTAACGACATGAAGCGTAATCGGATGAATCACGTTTTTCGATCTATTGGACAGATGGATGTTGATGTATATGACATGATACCTTAGAAAGCAAACACCCTGAAACCATTTCTGAAACGGTCCAAGCTGGATATGGGAGAATTATGGTCTAAGGAATGGTTTCCTGGCATCTGTTGGGTTCACTCATCATTGTGGAAAGCAAGATGGATCAATACAAATGCGAATCTGTCCTTAAGTACTCTGTCTACCCCTTTATGTGCTTTGTGTTTCCTCAGGAGGATGGCATCTAACAGTAGGACAACGCGAAGTGTCGTACAGCTGTCAGTGTACGTGCTTGATTCAAAAACCATAGGATGAGTTTAACATTCTCCCCTGCCCAGCAAACTTAACTGACTTAAGCCCAATACAGAATGGGTGGCATCATCTCGATCGAGTTTTTCGTACCATGGATCCTGACCCGCGTAATCTAGCGCAGCTGGTCACAGCGCTGGAGTAGGTATGGCTACAAACCCCATTGAACACCTTCAGGAACCTAATTGACCCTCTTCCTGCCCATCTAGCAGCAGCAGCCCTCTCTGTAAGAGGAAAGTTTTTCTGACAGGTGGTCTCAATAATGTGACTGAACTATGTATATTAAAATTAAATGATGAAA
>BMAO01023276.1:0-30827 GCA_019973975.1 Trichonephila clavata | reverse complement strand
ATGATCAAATAGTTTAAAAATGGAAATATTTATCGATTACGCCCTCTTAATCTCCCGAAATTAAACTTAGTAATGATATTCGCAAAACCCATTTTTGTAGCGGTTCTCTATGAAAGGAATCTGCTTATCAAATTTCAAGACTGTACGTCTAATAGTTTAAAAATGGGGATAATTATCTATAACGCCACTTCGGTGTCTGTTTTCACAAAACCCATTTTGTAGGGGAATTGCACTCTATGAAAGGAATCTGCTTAGCAAAATTTGTGCGTCTAATAAATTAAAAATGCAAAAAAAAATTATCAATAACGCCCTTGAAACCCCCGCAACGCCACCTAAGGGTCTATTTTCACAAAACACATTTTGTAGTGTATCTCTATCCTATGAGAGGAATCTGCTCACCAAATTTCAAGACTGTGCGCGTCTAATAGTTTAAAAATAAAAATAATTACTTATATCTGCCCTTAACCCCCGCAACACCCTTGGGGGTCAATTTTCCCCAAACCCGTTTTGTAACGGATATGTACTCCATGAAAGAAACATTCCTACTAATTTTCAAGCAGGTAGGTCAAGTAGTTTAAAAAGGAAAATATTTATCTATTACGCCACTTAGTCCCCCGCAACGCCACTTAGAGGTCTGTTTTCACAAAACCTTCTTATAGCTGATCTCTACTCTATGAAAGAAATATATTTATCAAATATAAAGACTGTGCATCTAATAGTTTAAAAATGGAAATAATTATCTATAACGCCCCTTAAGTCCCGCAACGCCACTTGGGGGCAATTTTCACGAAACCCATTTTGTAGCGTATCTCTACCCTATGAGAGGAATCTGCTTACTAAGTTTCAAGACTGTACGTCCAATAACTTAAAAATAGGAATTTATAACGCCCTTTAAACCCCCGCCCCCGCAACACCCCTTGGGGGTCAATTTTCTCAAAACCCATTTTGTAGCGGATATTTACTCCAGGAAAGAAACTTACCTACCAATTATCAAGCAGGTAGGTGAAGTAGTTTAAAAACGGATATATTTATCTATTACGCCCCTTAACCCCCCGCAACGCCACTTAGAAGTCTGTTTTCACAAAACCCGTTTTGTAACTGATCATTATCCTACGAAAGGAATCTATTAATCAAATTTAAAGACAGTGCGTCAAATAGTTTTAAAATGAAAATAATTATCTATAACGCCCCCTAAGCCCCTGCAACGCCCCTTGGGGGACGATTTTCACCAAACTCATTTTGTAGCGAATCTCTACTGTATGAAAGGAATCTGCTAACCCAATTTCAAAATTGTACATTGAGTAGTTTAAACATGGAAACAATTATTTTTAACGCCCCTTAACCCCCGTAACGCCCCTTGCGTTTCGTATTTCGGAAAATTCGTTCTTAGCTGATGTCTACTCTATGAAAGGAACATGTCTACCAAATTTCAAGTATGTAGGTTGAATAGTTCCAGAGATATCGTGATTAGTCAGTCAGTCAGTCAGTGAGTGAGTCGCTTTTCTCCTTTATATATATAGATTTCTTACGATTCTTTTTAAATAAGTCAAAATCGATCCGTTTTTATGAAAATAATGTCTAAATCATTGCGCATGAGTTTTTTTGGTTTAAATGAATCGACATTCCGAACTAAAACAGCTCATGCTTTGCTTTTTTAGAATCAGTTATTTAAAAAATTAAATGCAGAAAACTTTTTTTTACGATTTTTCAAAAAATACTCAAAATTTTAATTTAACATTTAATAACTTCGTTATTTATGAAGAAAATCTCATAAAACCTTTTTTCGTGTGTACGACGATATTACCCAAGATCTGTACGAAGATTGAAAAAATTGCTTAAAAATTACGGATTTAAGAAAAATTTGTGTTTTTCGTCTAGTACCCTTTTTGCGAGAATTCATTTAGCTACACTGTTCGAAAATAAACGGAAAACACCTAGCAACAATGACGCATTGTATGAGATGAACAGACTGAGAAACATGTCAAGTGATAACTAAAAAGTGAAAAATAAATTAAAAGTAAAAAAACCTTTTTAAAAACAAGCTTCTATTTAAATGCGCTAAAAAGTATAAAGTAAACTTTTTCTGTAAAACTTTTTTTACTATCAACTGATAACGTCATTACACAATTTATATGATGCAAAAGCTTGTCGCGAGATTTACATCTGCAGATAAACAAGTAAATTGATCTGATTGATTTTAATTTGTAAAAATTTCAAACTAAGTAAACAAGAGTACTTTAATCTCGCGACGAGCTTTTATATCATACTAGCCGTTACCCGCCCGTTTCGCTGGGTATTTCATGATGTTTTATAAATTTTTACTGATTATATATATGTATAAATTATTGATATCAAAGTCCTAGCATTAAGAATTCGAAATTATTGAAAAATATACTTATACCTTTAACTGTCGCCTGTTGATAAAAAAAAAAAAAAAAAAAAAAAAAAAAAAAAGGCAGAACTCATCTAATTTGTATTTTCTAAAAATCTCTAAAATTGAAGTATAGAATGATGTTTGCTCTTTCGTAACCCAAAAACCAAGTGGATTCGCGCAAAACCAATTTTCGGTGGATCTCTACTCCGTAAATTGAACATGCAAGCCAAATTTCAAGTCTAAATCTAACAGAACAAAACAAAATTTTTACTATCAATATCTGCGTAATCCCGTTGAGAGCCGTTTTCCAAAATAACCGCTCTTAGCGGATTGCAATTCAACAAAAGAAAAATGCAAACCAAATTTCATTATTATAGTCCTTGTAGTTCGAAAAAAGGAATTTTTTTTGTCAATACGTCCCAGTAACCTCTGCACCCCCTCCCCCCAGAACTTGATTTGCTTAAAATGCATTCTTAGTGGATCCCTATTCATCAAAAGAAACATGCTTAACAAATTTCAAGTATATGGGTCTAACAATTAAAAACAAGAATTTTTTCATCCTTGGGGGTCAATTTTCGCAGGGCCGGACCGTGACCTTTGGGGGCCCTGGGCTAACGATATCTGGGGGCCCCTAAATTATTAAAAATGTTGCCTTTTTCCTAAAAAACTATTGAGCGGAAAAATTTAAGTTATACGAAACTTAAAGTTTTTCCCCCTAAACAATTTAAATAAGTTATAAGCAATAACATAATTTACAAAAAAAAAAAAAAAAAAAAAAAATTCTACATTTTTATGCTGAATATTTTGTTTGCTCATCACATTTTAAGTCTTTGGTGAGATCAATATTAATAGAAAGAAGTGATTAATAATTAAACCTAGTATTTGTCATTGTTATCCTATACTTGTTTTCTATGTAGGGCATTTTGGAGAACGCAAGCTCCGCTTCACAGTTAGTAATACGGATCGTTAGAAAAATCTTTAAAAGAGTATACAAATTTGGAAAAACCTGAACTAATTTCTTTTTAAAAATTAAATTGAATATATCACTACATGTATAGGACTCTAGCTCAGTTTTAGATAAGTTTTTAATTGAACACATTCATTTACTAAATTGGACTATATCATCTGAATAGTAGTCAGTAATAGCGCGTACACTCTCCAGGTTGACGTTCTCCTTACTTTGATCTTGCAAATCCATCAAAAACTTTAATTTCTTACTATATTCTGCATATATATACTTTACTTCTTCTACTTAAATCAAGGATTACCTTATCTAACGCTACAATAATCGTGTGTCTTATAAATTTTTCTGTCCCATACACCGCTTTTTCTGTGAATTTATCTGCAAATTTTGAAATAACCCGTGTGTAGTTTACATCGCTATATTCTGTTTCTACATTAGAACTTAATTTTTTGGTTGCGTCTTGATACTTCTTTGATTTTTGATCTGATTCGCATGTCGTAAATTGCTTATAAACGTTTTAAATGACATAATGATTTTATTCCCTTCATAGTAGTCCAAACCCCAAGAATCTGTTATTTTTTGTTAACTGGATTAAATCTTTCTAAAATTTCTTCCCAAAATATAATTAAAATGGCAGTTTCGAGTTTTGTTAATTTATTAAATAAATTTGTTGCCTCTTTTTGAAAATCAATTTTCTCATTTTCATTGTCGCTAAATGTCTTAAGAATATTCATGATATTACAATATTTATCTGTTGAGGCTTCAAAAGGATCGTAGTGACAAGACCATCTGGTCTGACTTAATCTTTGTAAGGTAAATTTCAGTTTAAGTTCACGATTTAGAAGTTTCTACCTATAGGTCGACGTAGAAAAGCAAACATATATTTGTTGCACTAAACCAAAGAAATTCACGATTTCAGTTGCAACCTTAACTGATTCTACACAACTAGATTAAGAGAATGTGCAGCACACGGCCTATAATTAGCAAATTTATTATTTTTTTCTTTTAGAAGAGCTTGCACACCATTATATGGACCGGACATATTGGCAGCGTTGTCATGACTGTCCCCTACAATTATCCAAAGCAGTCCATTTGTTTCTAAAAATTCTTGTAGGTAATTAAATATAAACCTGTGTGACTAGTAATCTTAATTAATGAGACACATCTTTCATACATTTCCCCCCGAAAACATTATCGTAGTATAATAGCAAGTTAGTCATTGTGGGACCATTCTGCTGTTAAATCCATTACTATTGTACAGTACTTTGTGTCACTGTTATTTATTTGAGTTACATAATTGGTGAATGATTTACTTGCCCATGATCTCAACTATTTGCTCATATATTGTTTTTGATACGTATGATTCGCAGTAATTCTCGCAGTTCAATATATTCACGAATGAATGAGTCGTACTCTGCTAGCAGTTTCAGGGTACCCATAAAATTACCATTATGAGGAGAACCAGAAACTTCCTCGGTACCTCTAAATCAGTGATACTCAACCTGTGGCCCATGGACCGCATGTAGCCAGCCTCTAAGTGGCCCAGTCTAGGTCTGTTGAAATAACAAATTCAATTATTTAGGAATAATGTATTAAAAATTTAGCGAGTTCTATCAATCAAGCAATTAAATTTATCAATTTTGCTATCGATGTCGTGCTGTTATAAATTGTAATATATTTTTTTTCTTTTTGTAATTGATAACAAATAACAATACCGTAGCGAGCATTTTATAAGTGTAACTAATTTTTAACTAACCCGCATGTCTAAAAAATATTTGCTGTTTCAAGACGATTGGGATCTTAACTATTTCGTAGGAAAGAAAAACATGGATCAACAATATGCTTCATTTGTCGTGAAAAAGTTATATATAAAATATATAATTTTGCTCATTACTGTACTACTGAACACAAATCTTTCAATGGCTCTTATTCTTAAAGATCCGCTTAAAGACGAGATAAATTGGTTTTCTTAAAAAAAAACTTTTAAACAGCAATAAATATTTTGCAGGTGGTAATGTCACAAAAACGCAAAGGTAATAAAAGCATCCCGTAAAATTTAATACATTATATATATTGACAAACATATGAAATTGTTAATGATAAGGTTGTTTAATTGTGTTGGTTGTTGTTTAATGTTAATTGTTAATGATATTACAGAAATTGTTAGAGTGCTTCTAAAATGCTTCCGATGCTTCTAAAAAGCTTCCTTTGAGGAATTCAGTTATTTGTTCAGATATTTTTTTTTTTATAAAATAAAAAAATATTTGAATAAATTTGAAAAAAAAATGCGCAATAAGAATAGATAGTTTATACAGATAATACTGATTTGAGTCTGTAGTTCAATAAAAACTCGTTGCTACCATCCTGCGTTTGATAAATTAATATCTGAAATAAAAATATGCAAAGCTTTGTCAAAAGAAAAAAATCAAATTATTCAAGTACTTGGAAGCTTTGTTTTTATGGCAGTAGAACGCAGACAAGGGGCTTGGGATCATTGATTAACGGAAATTGAAAAATTCCCCCGTAACTGGGTAAAAAGTGAATGAAACCTATATTTTGTGAGTTGTGTTTGATAGAGTTTGGTATAGTTTTAAAATAAGATTCCAACTTATGAGATTTTATATTTTGACCAATTTTTCACATTTTAAATGTCCTTGATCTTATAGCTTCCCCCTCTATATTAATCCTTATGTTGCGGCCCGCGTAAAATACATCTCAGATGTATGTGACCCAGCGTAAAAAAAGGTTGAGTACCCTTGTTCTAAATGCTAAACATCTTGTAGCCAAATACTTTACTACCGCAATAACACGTTTGAGGATATTGTGGTAGTCTATATCTTGTCTTAGTTGCTCCTGTTATTGTTTATCTAAAAAAGACTCATTTTCTTATCGTGTCAACCAAACTAACGTTGAATTTATATGTTCAATAGAATTTTCATGATTTTCTAAACAACTTGTTAAGAGTTTCCAGTCAGAAAAGTCAGTTGTGTATTAAAAATTTGTTTCAGAAAAAAGTTTGCAAGTCAAACAAAAAACACTACCAATATTAGTTGAATAACAAAGCCAAGATCATTCCAGCACTTGGCCATTTTAAAGTTTTTTAGTGAAGTGATTATTAGAAAAGGATCTCTTTTGTTCTTTATATTCTCTTAGTGAAACAGAATATATAATGTTTGGATCTTTATTTTGAAAGTAACGCATGTCATGTGAAGGGATATAATCAGTAAAATTATTACTTAGCGATTTAGGCCACGAACCTACTTGAATAATCCTAATCTTCCTAATCCGTGTCCTCATACTTAAATAATTTAGAAATGTGTATTTGCACTTACTTTTTACTTGAAACTAATAAACAGGTTCCCAGGTATCTTTTAATTCCAGGTATTATGCATAGGACACACACACAGCACCAAATCAGTATAATATTGTAACTTAGAATTATTATCACACAAAAATAAATGGCTACAGAAATAGTGCCACTACGTTTGTATAAATGATCTATGCTCATCGGCGCAGCTCTATGATAGAGTCTCTATCACAGAGCGGTGTCGTGTACAAAAGTGTGTAATTAATAGACTGTATTAATAATAGAGTGTACTTAATAGACACTCTATTAATTACACAGAGCTACAAAATTAAAGTTTTGGAAAAGTACAAAAGAGGCTTTCAGTGGTTTTTATATTATTTAGTGTGCTAATTTTGAAAATGACCTACATTTTCCCCCATCACATCAGGATTGTTTGTAAAATCATTTTTGCTAAAACCCTATTTGAAAAGGAATTCTCTCAACCAATTTAGCCTGGGAAATTTGGCAACAGTGGTTTTTATCCAGTTAAATCTATGTAAATATTGGTTCTTGATGAGGCAAATTAATTTTTCAGCAATTAGATGAATAGTGAGTGAATATTAACGTCGCACTGTTCAGCTGCACGAGAAATTTTGGCGATGGACCTCGTAATTTTGAACCAAGGTCAAGTGACGAGGACGATATCTGAGCTGGCACCACCTCTCCTAACTATCACACCACACATACTGGAGAACGTTTGAGCTCTCGACAGATTTAACATGCATCGCTCCCCTACAAGGAGGGTCTTCAGCGGTACTAGTCTCGTACTCATAGCATGCCTGCCATGAGTCCGGTACCTTGGCAACTAGCAATTAGATGAAAACTATTGTTTCTAGACCTCACAGGCTATCTCTGATCATGAGAAAAACAAGAAATTCCCTTGAGGTTTAAATATTTTACATCCAATTATGGTATACCTTCTAAAAGAAAATCCCCAGCATACTATTTTAATTTCTTTTTATTAAGGTATTTACAAAAACTACATAGACGATTTTCGAAATTAATAATTATTAATTTCCGCGTATTCGGTAGTAGGGCAGAAGAACAAAAGTAAAAGGCTCCTGCTCTCTAAAATAAATTTGATGTGGTATTTCGGGTATTTTATTTTTGATTGGTGTGTACTTTTTTTTACTGATTTATTATTGTATTACTATTTTCATTGTAAGCACCTTTTCTGTTTGTTATCTTCAGCGGGGAACGGGGGCCCCCTAGAACCCGGGGGCCCTGGGATGCAGCCCATTTAGCCCATACGTAGATCCAGCCTTTATTTTTATACTCGCCGGTCTAATGTGCATACTTCCAACCAAGTCGACGGCCACTACGGCCGAGTGGTCTAGGCATCAGATCATGGCTAGCATGTCATGAGTTCGATCCTAGTACCATTAAAGATCCGCCGTGTAGGGGAGCGATGCACGTTAAATCTGTCGAGAGCTCAAACGTCCTCCCGTTGGTGTGGTGTGGTAGTTAGGAGAGGGGGTGCCAGCTCAGGTGTCGTCCGCGTCACTTGACCATGGTTCAAAATTACGCGGACCGTTGCCAAAAGCCCTCGTGTTGCTAATGTGTGACGTTAATATTCTCTCATTCTCTCTCTTCAACCAAGTCGTTTGTAGCAGCGCCATCTGTCGGCTGTGTTTTTAGTTTTTATTACTTTTTTATCTTAAAAAAATACCGTGACTTACCGATGATAAATCTGCAAACCATTTTTTTTATTTTATTCAATCACCCGGGTTTTATAATGTTTTAAAGTTTATACGGGCTTTTTTCCCACCCGGTATTAGTGCTTGTCAGATTCAGGATTCAAACCCACGATTCGACTAAAGTTTTGCCAACATTGTTTATACGTTAAGAGACATGTTCGGTGAATAAGTTCTAAGGATGAAGTCGCTGAACAGACTAGGGATCGTAATGAAAGGGGACATGGAGAGAAAAATACACACACAAATCTCTCTCTCTCAACCAATATGTAAAAATACGTATTTTCTAATGGGTCAGCAGATTGGTAATAATTGCATATCTTGTAGATTCACTGAACTGGGGGGATTCACTTTGTAGTGTGAAACTACATAGGTGGTTATTAATTGCCACGACGTAATTTTGATGCAAAGTACTCCCTATAGAGAGGCACTTTGATGTGAGATCATATCAGGAATTTAATATTGCACCCAAGCCAAACAAATATTCTAGGGATCCACATAATTATACGATATGGAACCTTTAAACTTTCTACATCATAAAAATATGCTGACTAGAGCCAGGTCGAACCCGCAAATTCGTGCATACAACAAAGACTTCAAACCAACTACGTCATCCAGTTGACCTTGAACCCATATCGATATACATATATGAGGATTCTTATCATTCCTTTTTGTCTTATAAGTTTTGCATAATTCTAAAATTATAACCCTGTTTTTTATTGAAGCAGATCATTAAAGAGGGATTAAGGTAGGATTAAGCGTGTTGTCATATGACAAACGATGCTAGTTATTTTATTCTCTTTTTTGCTGCTATATAAGTGTCCTGATTCTGTGCAGAACATTTTGAGATAATACATAATATAATGAATATTTGAATATGTTAGATGTAGTGGAATACATAAGAGAACACTAGAGTCCTTTATGTATATTTTTATATATTAAACATAGGGAAGCATAAAAAATATAAAAAATGTATGTAATATACCTGGTAAATGCGAAACAGATTCTTTATACTATACATAACTTTATCAGTTAAATTTATTTCATTTAATAATATTTCAGAATTTAAAATTTAAAAAAAAAACATCACTTGAATATAGAATTAAAATATTTAAAAAAATATTATTCGCAAAGAAAGAGAAAACAAATAAAGGGGACATGAGGAAAGAACACTGCGTTCAGGATGGCCGAGTGGTTATGGCATCGGACTTCTACAACGTTTGCAAAAGATGGCCACACTTCGATTTCCAATCATACAGTATTGGAGTATTAATACAGACATTTGTATATCTGTAATGAGGAGGATACTGTTACATAAAAAATGAAAGATAAAAAAAAATAATTAAGCTAACATTTAATTGTGGCTCATTTCAGAGAGCACCAGACCGAATCATATCGGCAATTGTACCAGCCACTGGAAAGATGGCAAGCTTTGGCTCCTGTAGTACTGTTTGATATCTCTATATAAAAATCCAGGGAGTGGTCGCCTTTGCAGAGTTGGTGGTTATTCGATTGACTGTTGTGTCTGTAGGTTCGATTCCTGCTCCTGAACAGCCGTTTCTTTTTTTTTTATGTATAAAATTTGAAATAGCACACATTTACAGATATAAAATTAAATTTATCGACTATTTTTTATAAATCCATATTCTGCTATTTTTTTTCAACTATTTTTTCTACTTCTTTTAGATTTTTCCAAAATGTGTGCTTCATTCTATTACTGCAAAATTAATATGTACTATTCAATTATAAATTTTAATTGTTAAGTGAATGTACTTTCGTATATGCGAATTTTTTTAATGCAAAATAAATTCAATTCAATTATTTCTTAATGTTTTTTCTATATTTTCAAATCATAAATTAATAAATTAAATGGTATAAAAGAACGTTTTTAAAAAACTGTAGGGTGCGTCCCCTGGGGGTGATAACCCTACGAGGGGTGCGCGAGAATATCGAAAATAGAAGATTTAAAAAAATATTTTACTGAAAAGAAGTAAAACAAAATGCTTTCTGACATAATAAAACACACACACACACACACACACACACACACACACACACACACACACACACACACACACACACACACACACACACACACACACAACACACACACACACACACACACACACACACACACACACACACACACACACACACACACACACACACACACACACACACACACACACACACATTTGTATTGATATAATTTATAAATATCATCTAGCGATAATACGTCATCGAAAATAAAAGCTTCAACACGCTTATTAGCTATCTTTGATCCTATAACCAAATAAAAAACATTTTGTCTGATTTGCTGTAATCCCACGAGAGATGAGAGATTCCTTTATCATGTTTTCTTTTTGAACCTAAAATACTACTCTTTCAAAGAAAAACAAAGCCCAGACCCAGAATCAAAAAAATTCCAAGAAGATAAAAAAATCATCACTGTTCTTATTATTGAAATACTGAACATTAGCAGTAGGGAGAAAGGAAGACTTAATTCAGATTTTACCCAAAAAGCAGAATACATTTTCTGATCTTCTGATTGACCTTCGAATTTAACTGGTATGGTTAGTTACGTCCCCTCTCTTATGTGTTTATTTCATTCAGGGAAATTGTAAATAATGTGTTTCTATTGGGTATTTTCCCTTTTATTAGCCCATACGTAGATCCGGCCTTGAATTTTCCTTTTATTCTTTGTTAGGGGAACTCTATTCCATGAAAGGAACATGCCTACCAATTTTCAAGCAGGATGATCAAATAGTTTAAAAATGGAAATATTTATCGATTACGCCTCTTAATCTCCCGAAATTAAACTTAGTAGTTGATATTCGCGAAACCCATTTTGTAGCGGTTCTCTACTTTACGAAAGGAATTTGCTTATCAAATTTCTAGACTGTACGTCTAATAGTTTAAAAATGGGGATAATAATCTATAACGCCACTTGAGCCCCCGCAACGCCACTTCAGGGTCTGTTTTCACAAAACCCATTTTGTAGGGGAATTGCACTCTATGAAAGGAATCAGCTTAGCAAAATTTGAAGACTGTGCGTCAAATAAATTAAAAATGCAAAAAAAATTTATCAATAACGCCCCTTGAACCACCACAACGCCACCTAGGGATCGATTTTCACAAAACAAATTTTGTAGTGTATCTCTATCCCCATGAGAGGAATCTGCTTACCAAATTTTAAGACTGTGCTTCTAATAGTTTAAAAATAGAAATAATTATTTATATCTGCCCTTAACCCCCCGCAACACCCCTTGGGGGTCAATTTCCCCCAAACCCGTTTTGTAGCGGATATTTACTCCAGGAAAGAAACTTACCTGCCAATTTTCAAGCAGGTAGGTGAAGTAGTTTAAAAACGAAAATATTTATCTATGACGCCACTTAATCCCCCGCAACTCCACTTAGAGATCTGTTTTCACAAAACCTTCTTATAGCTGATCTCTACTCTATGAAAGAAATCTATTTATCAAATATAAAGACTGTGCGTCAAATAGTTTAAAAATGGAAATAATTATCTATAACGCCCCCTAAGCTTGGGGTTCGATTTTCACCAAACTCATTTTGTAGCGGATCTCTACTGTATGAAAGGAATCCGCTTACCCAATTTCAAAATTGTACATTGAGTAGTTTAAACATGGAAACAATTATTTATAACGCCACTTAACCCCGCGTAACGCCCCTTGCGTTTCGAATTTCGGAAAATCTGTTCTTAGCTGACCTCTACTCTATGAAAGGAACATGTTTACCAAATTTCAAGTATGTAGGTTGAATAGTTCCAGAGATATCGTGATTAGTCAGTCAGTCAGTCAGTCAGTGAGTCGCTTTTCTCCTTTATATATATAGATAATTTGTGTAATGACGTTATCAGTTGATAGTAAAAAAAGTTTTACAGAAAAAGTTTATATTTTATTCTTTTTAGCGCATTTAAATAAAAGCTTGTTTTTAAAAAGGTTTTTTTACTTTTAATTTATTCCCATTTTAGTAATAATAATTTCTTTTTCTCTTCTTAATTTTAGCACATTTTTCCTAAAATGCACTAAACAAATCTAAAAATAACAAAAAATCACCATATCTCTATTTTTTCAAAAAAAGTTGTCGCTACTAGTCGGATACCTTAAAAGAAGTCAGTAATCGTGGAATGACATTCTGTGTGTGTGTGTGATTTTTTTTTACTTGTGAAGTTCTGCGTCAATAGTTTTCCACTCACTACCGTAACAAAGACCAGATTTGCACATGATTATTTGGAAGGTTGTCCTTCGGTCTAATAGGATTAATATAGTCACTTTCTTCACTGTAGCAGCCTCATCCGTGATTGACGATCTTCCATTTCTTGGATCGTTTGTGAGAGACATGTGGCTGTTTGAAAATTTATTTTCCATCACACATCTGTGCTGTACGACGGTATATTATTTCCATAGAACACTCATAATTTCATCGTGTATTTGAGAGCCAGTGAAATATTGTATGAAGGAATGTCATTGAAATGAAGGAATTGAATTATATATTGTAGGACTACCTTTTAACATATTTAAGAATACTTCAATCTACAGCTTCCTGAAACCAAACAATTCAACATTAATAGCTGTAATTTAACAACATTATGCACACAAGAATCAATTAATATATAGAACAAATTTCATCCAGGTATATTTCCGTTATTTCTTAACAATATATATTACAGTAATTTTTCTTTGTATATATATGTCGTGTTTCAAGTCAATACCAAACTTTTTTAAAAACGGTTTTATTCAGCGAGCAATCTATACGTTTGTCACTGAGAGAAAACGGACGTCCAAGAGAAGACTAAGTGGCTCTACCACTTATGTCAAGATGTTATAAGTACACTTCTTATTTAGAAGTTATACTTGAAAGTTAAGGATGATATTTGGGCTATAAAAATGAATAATCTGGGATTAAAAGTGTTCGGTTTGGACCATCTGTTCCTGAGAAATAATTGTGTGCTTAATTTAAGACTTGTAAGGGAAAATAAAAGTTAAGTGTGTTATACAGGGAATTTAATTTTTTAGATCAAATTTAATTATCCTTACATACACTTATCTATTATAGTTAACTTTTAATTGTGATGCCAATAAGAGTTTTAAGAAATAACTTCTCTATTATCATGGATGTTCATGAAAAACAAATAAAAGCAACGGGACAACAAAGAAAGAAAATTTAATGCAAGTTATCAATCATGATACCTTTGTTAAGAGTAATATACAAGTAATACTAAGTAACGTACAGTATGTATAAAGTAAATATGGCATTATAAAAATTAGTATATTACGCTTTTGATAAAACAATCGCATTTCATAGACTTCCAAGATATTTATGAAATCTCTTAGGCCTTTTAATTCCTTCTTTTTCCAGTTTTCCTTTCATCTGTTTGGATTCGAGTTAGGACCTTTCAATGCCATCTGGAAGAAAAAGAATCAAAACAGTTATTTTCATATTTGGTATGGTTTATGTGCAGGGTGTTGCCGAATTCGATCGACAAACTCATAAGTGCAAATCCCCTTAGAACCGGGGGTGGAAAACCAAGTTTAGTCGCAGTAATTCGAAAAAAAAACCAGTTATGAAGGGTGTGATGTCGAGTGAAATTAAAAAAGGCAATATGAGGTAAGAAATACATTTATTAGATGTAAAGTATGTTTACAGTACAAACACTGCATCACACACAGCTCTGAGTCAGGAATGTAGCGACAAGGGATTGTCACAGGAAGTTGCTGCCGCGAGGGTATAGCTCAGCCAACATCGATCGACGAGAGATTGTCATGCGCGTTCAAACAAATCCGTTGTGCTAGCGATATCAGCTGAAGCGACGACGATCTGTGTCATGATATCCTCAATCATAGCCACTTGCTTCTCAAACACAAGGGATTTAAGGGGCCCCAGAGGAAGAAATCCAAAGGATTGAGGTCTGAGGAGCGTAGAGGCCAAGCAACAGATCCTACGCGCGTTCAATCTACCTTCCGGGATATGTAGCATGAATGTGGCTTCACACCGCAATTGAAAAATGCGCTGGTGACACATGAATTACACATGAAGTAAGACATTTGCATACGTGCAGGTTTCTTCAACCCTACCATAGCTCTCAAAATCCCTGCATTCTTTTGCCCCCCCCCCCATTTGGCTAATCGGCCACCCCCTCCTACATCTGGCTCATTGTTCACCCTCTCCCCATCTGGCTCATCGTCCATCCGACGGCTATTATTATTGCGATTTTTACTGACTAAAAGTGGTTTGCGACCCCCGTTCTATGGTGATTTGTCGTCCCTGTGCTACCTACATCACCCCTCTGAATTTGACGGTCGAATTCGGCAACACCCAGTATATTCATATCATGGGATCTTAAAAAAGGAACAAATGTAAACAAATGTTAATTGGAGATATGTTTCGTATATATTTTTGCATTATTCCAAAATAATTTGCCTATTCTGAGATTAAGATATTCAACTACATTTGGAACTGTGATTTTGATAACACGTATAAATGAATAGTTTTTTTGATATTTGGTGCTACCTGAATTTATATACATTAAAATTGTTTTCGGTTAAAATTTTTTTGTTATGAATTATTCTTATACGAATAAATACATTTCTAAATTATACATTTAAACAGCTTTAGTTCAGGCACTTAAAAACATTTTGTGTGTGGGAAAAACATTTTTTGCAAATTTCTTATGAATATATGAAATTTTTTTAAAATTTATTATACTTTAAAAATTACGATTTTTTTAAAAATATACTTTTTCAGAAAATAGACTTAAAAATAAAAAAAAATTAGAAAATACATAGGAAACAAAAATAAATGAATCAGAAAGATAAGATTTTCCAAAAAGTATTTTCATAAAAAAAGTTTTCAAGTTTTTAAAGTGTTTTCTTAATATAAGTATTAAATATTTTTTAAAATATAGAAAGAAAAAAATAAATATTTATGTGCTTTTGTTTATTTTAATTTTATTTTATTTATTTATTTCAAGTAGTCTGCCGTGAAAACGTTTAATTCGATTTTTACGTTTCGTCGCTTAAAATGAAAAACTGTTTTAAAAAGCTAAGATTTCAAATATTTTATTGACTGAAATTTTTTTAAAGATATCGATATTTTCTTCAAAAGTTCAGTTTTTAACGAAGTTAGATACTTCACTGTGTTCGATTATCCATAGAAAACCAGTCAATATGTCTTAAGACTCTATTTTAAAATGGCTTTTTTTTCTAAAATTTGATTAAAATTTCTTGTTTTCCTGCAATCTGAATTAAGAGATCTGAAACCTATGCAACTTTCTATCAAAGCTCGGCAATTTAGAAACAGAAGTCAGGAATATGTGTCATTTGTTTTTCTTAAATTATCCTTTTAATTCTAAGAGGAAATAACGAGTCAATAATAAATAAAAAATAAAGTCACAGTTTGTTCAAATTTTTAATGAAAAAAGTGCGATTTCACTGCTTTTATTCATTTATTACACTTTTATGAAATTACAGTTCAAGAACTTCATTTCTTTATTTTTTATTCCAAAATTCCACAGTTTACTCTAGACATAAATCTAACGTTATAAACATAAAGCCATGAATTTAATTAAGGTTTATTACAGTATATTTTAATATGCTTTCAATAAAAAGACTGCATTGCAAAAGGAATTTTTTAAATGGATTGCGTTCATCAAAATTATTAGCTTACTTTGTACTGTGCAATTGTGTTCTTCCATAAATGTATTATTTTACTTGGCTTCATTTTCTTCTTCTTCTTCTGTGATTTTTTTTAATGAAAAAAAAAACTTTTAATTAGTACAGTTAAGACAAAAACATCTTTTGATATTTAAATTATATTTTTTCTTACTCACTTTATTTATATACTTAAAGATATTAATTATAAATAGTAAATTTGGAATGGGAGAATGGGAGTAAATCTAATCTTGATTTGAACGTCATTACTTCATGGCAAGCGTGAAGACCTATCAAGTATGATTTCAAGATCAAAGTATGTTTGTGAACAGTATGATTGTGCTAAGTATTTAAAAGATAATGGCCTTCAGTTATAAAAAAACTCATTAACTAACACGGGGAAAATGATTCATTCAAATACCGAATGGAATTTATTATATGGTTTTGAAGAAAGTGTTTTAGTGAATTAAATTTTTAATTCACTGATTTTGAAAAAAATGTTATTCAGATGTCTTAATATAATGTGATCACACATGTTAGGGTTCTAAGTTGTATGGGTTCTGTAAAATTTCAACGAGGGGACGTATAAAATGCATCGTATAAAGGTGAATTGAAATGTGTCTATAACTGTTCTCTGTAGCATGTGATTTTTTCCTCATAAACGCTTCAATTGTAGCCAGACTCAACTGAAAAAATGATTTGTTGTCAATGATCATGTCATTGTTCTCAAGTGTCGGTGGTTCAGCATCAAGTTAATCCTGAGCAGAGGATTCCATTTTTTATATTATGCCCGTCTCCGACCTTTCAGCCATATACAATGAACTGCAACATAAACAATCACCAAAAGCACAGTCAATTACACTTAAAGTAAAACAGTTTGAAACAGTAAGTCATATATTAAGGTGATCCCTGGTCATGAGTTCGCCAAGGCCACAAAGTGGGAAGGAATCTGAATCTGTCATCCCCATTCTATACAGGTAGCTTTGTAAAAAGTCATGACTAGTAGCAAGACTAAAGTGGGCCAAGTTGACTACTCTAGACAAGGAACTAGAAAATCTGCCGACTTATTCACAAAAGAGATTTCTATTTCTTTCCCGAAGTCCTCTCTATATACTTATTCCCTCTTTCCCAAAGTCCTATCTCAGACAAATCCTTACACATGGCCTACGGTGCAACAAACATTGACACACCAGTAAACGTGCTCTAATATTGTGCTACTCCAGAGGACGCTATGTGATTCGTCACCATAATGAGAATGAGGTATGCATCGTACCGTGTGATGACACCATGTACCGTGGCTTTATAGCGGAGTTTTGAGTTTTTCAGTTCTTCAGGATCCATCTCTTCCATATATATATCACTGTCGTGACACATTACATCCTATGTGAATGGCGCTTTCACGATTCGGAAATTCATCCTTTCAGAGGCCAATCATTTCTACTTAGCCTTTTACAACACATTATGTGCCTTTTACAGTATGTATGCCCATTTAAACGCATTTGTACAGCGTTTTATATACACTGTCACAAAATATATATGCACCCAGAAAGAAACGAGCTACTATCACGAAACTAAACATGCATGTAGTGTATGAGGAGATAAGCAAATGATTACAGATTTAGGAGAACAGATTATTTTATTAAGAAGATATGGCATGACAAAGGTTACAAATTAGTAGGTAGTATATCCACCTGTGGCAGCTATACAAGCCTAAACACGGTGGGGCATCGAATCAATGAGGTTACCTAGACCTCATGTGAAAGATCATGCTTTAGTCTTTGAAAATGGGTAGTTAATTCACCAGTTTTCCGAAATGGCTGCAGTTGCCTTCCAAGCACTTCCCAGACGTACTCCATTGGCAAGAGATCTGGTGACCTGGAAGGCGACAGATGTACTTCCTATTCTTGATTGCATTGTTGGGAGAGTCACCTAGTATGTGGACGAGTGTTGCTTTACTGATAAATGGCTCCTAGGTGACTTGATAGCAAAGGTAGTACAACTGGCGTTAAAATGTTGTCCACGTATCTGCGAGCCGTCAAAGTGCGTTGAAGGACGACTAGAGGGGGTCATATGTCCCTAAAATTCGCTCCCCACCTTGTGTAATCACCGTATATCTTTCGGCAACAAATGTTGTATCGTAACGGTGAACTGACTGCTTTCACATGCGTATGCACTGGTCATCAGCACTGAGATTGAATAGGGGATTCTTCGCTGAAAACCATACGCCTCCAGTCGGTCACACACCAGCTTGCCCGAGGACGCCAAAAATCCAATCAACACTGCCTATGGTGTGGGGTCAGTGACAGGTGTCTTAATGGAGGCCTTATACCTGAGGCCAGTCTTCTCAGAATGGTTTCCCTTGATACCTCCAGACACTGGCGTAGAGTGGGTTTCGCCACCTGGGCCGACCGAAAATTTGTCACCCCTCTATTTTAATTTTTAGTCGAGAAAATTAGTAAAAGTAAAAAAAAAGCAGCTTTAATTTTTTATTGATTGAAAATGCACTCTTTTCGTGTTTTTTCATAACAAAATCTTTTATACAATTATCAATATAAATACAAGTATGTATGTCATGTTTAATTGCCAGAATAGTTAAATTTGTTAGCCTTAACGTGGACATAGTCGATCTGAGATAATTTTTGATTAAATTTAGCTTAGAGAAGCTTCTCTCGTAACTGGCATTACTGATGGCAAGTTTTAAAAAATTCTCAACATTTTGACATTTTTTGGTAAGCCATCATCAAGTTTAGACTCAATAATGTATTTTAATAAACTTAGAGAGCCGGACCTAATGAGTTCTTTTTTTACAGTCTGCGTCTGTTGCAGCTACGAAAGCTTGTAAACGTATGCGCTCAAGTAGGAATTTTCTTTATTAATATCTTGAGAGGTTGCTCTAAGTTAAGCTCTCAATATCTCTTTAGGCTTTAAAAAAGCATATTTTTGAGCTATATTCTGCAACTGTTGGATTCTTTCTCGAATTTCAGCAGTTACTCTGTCTATTGAAGAAAACATTGTTCGCCTCAAGTCCATCTTCGTAAGAATACTGAACATTTTTACTTCCGTCACCAAATACATGCTTCCTCTTGATTTGTCTTGGGTGTTCAAAAGAAATTTCAAGCTCTTGACATAAACTTTTAGCGCATAGTAAAGCGTTATCCACGAATTGCTCTCGTTTTGCTTCCAATACGGTCTGTAAAGCACGTATTTTTTAGCACATTGATGGATATTTAGTCCCTCTGTTTGCAAATAATTTTGAGCATTATTGGCTTCACACAATACCGGTTGCCACAAGCCTAAGTAACATATACACGAATGCGATTGCATAGCGACTAATAAAATTCCTTCATCTGTGCGTGTCTTAAAGTTTTCATTTGTTTTTCCGTCAGTTTTTCCAGTGGAGTTAAAACTTCTTTGTAATGGTGTCTAATATAATTTACAGCATCCCCTCTAGCGCTTCAACGTGTGTCCTGAATCCTCTTCAAACCTTTTACTGTAGATTCAAGAACTTCCAATCCGTACGTCGACGTACGAATAAAAGAGTAGCAGTGTTCTAGCGTACCAAAGAAAGTCACCGAATTTACCTCCAATGAAGCTGAATGTACACAAACTAGGTTTAGCGAAAGGTTTAAGCAAGGAAAACAATTCTTCATTAGGAATGATATCTTTTATCCGCTGTTGCACACCTGTGGGGCATCCAGCCATTGCAGCAGCATTATCGTAAACTTGTGCTCTACAGTTCATAATGTCGAGCCCATCAGCCTTAAGTTTGCTTTCTATTCTGTCACTTTTACCTTCCGCAGTTTTGTTTTTCGTTTCGCAATGAAATCTATAAAAGATTCCTCTACTGTAATTTCCTGGTTTTAAATCATCACATATCTTACTGCTTGGCTTGTTTGATATTTGTGGAATGTGTCCGTAGAGCTGTGAAAAACCATGAAATAATATTTAGCCTTTTGGACACAAGCTATAAAACTTTAAAACTTCTTACAAGCTTTACAACTTCTTACAAGCTTCTAAACTACAAGATTGTTTCCTAAAATTTCTACAAACTTATTTTGAATTTGAGGTGATATATAAGTGAGAGAACTGTTTTTGCCCATTTTTATACTTACTAAATGCTCTCTGAGAACAGGGTCGTACTTTGCCAGAAGATGTAGCAATTCTAAAAAGTTGCCTCTATTAGTACTGGTATCATCTTACCTGTGGTCACGCAACGCCAAATTTTGTTTTTCCAGAAATTATATAATATCAAACATTCTTCTTAGAACTTCATGTCCTTTTTTAGTTTCCTTTGCCATGTTCTTGTTCTTTTTTATCAATTGTTTGTCCTTTCCGAAGTCTCTTTCCTAACTCCATCCATACGTATAGCGTACTTAGAACATAAATTGAGCGAAACAGCGTAAAAATTTTACGATGTTTGGCTTCTGTGACTTCACCCCGCCTACGCTCCACACTGTCGCACCCGCTTAGCTTGTGTCAGGGCGGGCGCGATTTGAAGTTTGAAATATTTTTTAAACTTAAATATCGTGGTGCTTGGCGTCACCCCATTTCATATTCCTCCCTGGGCCCCCCACCCCACGCTACACCACTGGATGTTTGGAAGGTGGTAAAGGGCATAGATGAGGTAATAGCAACGTTGTTCGTGAAGACGTGGCCATTCTTATGATCGTGGGATCATCGCGCACATTTGTGTTCCTGGGATGCCCTGACCTTCCACAATGGTAGACTCCCTTTCGTGATCTATTGTTGACAACACTGAGGAACTACCATATCGCTGCTACCGAAATGGAAGCCGATGCGCTTGTTTGACCAAACTGCTTCTCTGAGGCTTACTATATACTCCCCTCAATGTCCAACAATTGTTCGTACTGTCACCAGTTATGTCTTCGATGCATCTCTATAATCTGAATACCATCCATCCAAGTCGACAAATTTGTTTGAATAACCATATGGCATGAGCAATCATGCTTTTAAACTCTGCCTGCTGCGCATCTCATACCCGCGTAGCACGCTTATCCGTGACTCGTTTGCGTCGACATTTTAATCATTTGCATATCTCTCACCAGACTACATTTCTGCCAAGTTTCGTGTTAGTAGCCCAATTCTTTCTAAGCGCATGTATATGTTTTTGTGACAGTGTGTGTGTATGATTTAATTGGAATTTTAGGGAGTGTTTCTTAGTCCACAATGCGTGATCAACAATCATTTACTTATCCTAATCTGTTTTGCTTTTCTTGTGAGAATCATTTAATTTGTTTGATTCCTCCATGATGTGTGTGTTATACTTTTGACAACCAATAATGTGTGAAATTGGATTTCTTTTCTTAACGTCGCCCCTACTGATGATAGACCTCACAATTTAGAGCCACAACCAAATGAGGAGAACGAAGAGCTGGTACCTCCTACTTCAAACATCCACACCATGCCAACGTTAGGATTTTGGGCCTCGAATCATTTAACGAGTAGCAACCAGTTAACACGGTGGGTCCTAAGTGGTACCAGAACTCGAATCAATGTCTCAACAACGCTGGTCTTGGGTTCGCAACCATGACCACTCGGCTACAATGGCCATGTGTTAGAGCTTTCGGTAATAAAACTAGTTGAGTATCCATATACTGAATACTTTTTCTTCACTTTTTTCATAGAGTTATAAAAAGAATCTAGAATTAATTGTTTCTGCATGTAATATTACTATAATAAATATAAGAGAATGAAAGCCTTGTTTTTGAAAGTTTTCTTTCTTTCTTTTTCATGTGTAAATACTGATGGTACATGTATAGTATATCAATGCGATTACTATTGAAAGAGTATGACAATCTCTGTAGGCTTAATCACCATTAAATGATATTTTCAAAAGAAATCTGAGAAAAAAAAGTATTGTTTGTACTTACTTTTGCTGTCGGAACAAAACGCAGTATACAAAAGATAGAACAGTACACATCCAGTAAGAACCAATAATAGTAGGGATACGTATAAAATGATGTGATTCACGGTTTTGTCGAAAAAGGATCTCGCTATAATTATGTCACTGAGTCCCATGCACTTCTCGTAATCCCTTTTTGTAAAAGAAGACATGGAGCAGAGTTGAGAAACTTTACAATTGTTATTGCAGAAAAAGGATCTCTTCCCAGCTGTTAGAAAATTATAAAATTGTTCGAATATTTTCTGGTCACTTTTCAGACGATAGTAAACTCTTTTAAGTGAAGCTGGTGTTATCTCAGTAACGTCATACGTTTTGGAAAATGTATACAGTGTTTCGTATCTACCCTGGTTAAAAAGGAGAAAACAAAAAATTAGAGGAGAAAGAGTAATTTCAATCAAACACGTGAAAAATAAATATAACTCCTTGAGCACAAAATTAATCAATACTCTTCAAGGAAATTTAAATTGTAATACAAGTGTTGAGTAAAGAACAAGGGCTGTGTACATGCTGCGACAAGAAGACATACTAATCGGATTTTATCGTGGTGTTCTTTAACACCCTTTTATAAACTTCACTTGTATGTCACCCAATCTTTGAACTCAATATTTTTAACCACTTTAAAAGGTCAGATTAATTCAAAATTTTCCTCACTTGTCCAGGACCGATGACAACACAAAAATTTAATAATTTTGTTCCATTGTCCTGATCAGGATCATCAGGAATAATGATTACCCCTTTTCAGATACCATCCCACACTTTACAATTAATTTCAGATCCCATTTCCATATTTGGTGACTAATTCCAAATTAGGTAATTAAAAGATTTTCGATAAACCATACAAGGGTGTTTCCTAGTTTTTTAAATTGCAATTTATTTTAAACGACAAGGCTTGTAACATATTTCCTGAGTCTGAGGTCCGTGTAGTTCGATTCCAAGTAAGAAAATTTCATATTTTTATTCCATCATTTTATTTACAACAGAGCCACGTAACGTTTAGATCAACTACTAGCGTAAGAAAAATAAAATCAGACGATAATTTTAAATAGCAATCGATTGAATAAACCTAAAGGATTACAAAAATATTGGGTTGATGCATAATTATCCGCCGTATATATTAGGGAGTGTTTCATCAGTGAAAAGAAGCGTTTTGTTTATTATTTTTGTATAAAAATAATCTTTTCTTTTGTTTTAGAAAAATGCGTGTCGAAAACTATAGTCATATTCGCCATATTATGCCCTACCACTTCGAGAAAGGATGGAAAGCAGCACATTCATTTCGCGATCTCTACAAACTTTTTGGCAAAGGAACAATCAGCGAAAGTCAGTGTAGGGAGGGGTTTGCCCGTATCAAATCAGGTGATACCAGCTTGGAGGATAAGCCAGGAAGAGGTCGGCCATATATATCGGATTTCCACGATCAGGCTCGGGATCGACGATCCACGATTGGTGGCCTATGTCAAAGCGTGGTTCGCCGCTAAGAATCGTGTCTCCTTCGCTTGTGGAATTGACCGTCTACCAAGCAAATGGGAAGCAATAATTGAAGTAGATGGTGACTACGTTCCCGAATAATTGTTTAAACATGTTTTTGTCAAATATTTTTACTGATTTTGTTAAATAAAATTTGTTGAAAAAAAGGCAGACAATTATGCATCAACCCAATAGTTGTTGCCAAGGGGCCAAGCGAAATAATTAATTACATATTTCTTAACTGTTGAAACTATGACATGAGTTACCACAAGGCTAATTGCGAATACTCTAAAGGAAAAATAGAATTTTTTTTCAACCTTAATTGCTTTCGTTTTTGTATGATATACAACTATTCGACAAGATAACATTAAGCAGTTTGATCCTTAAGGTATCCAAACACTTTGAAATGATTTAAAAATTTTGATTTAAAAAAAACCCTACGTTTTTGGTTTTTATTTAATGTTATTGAATAGACTAAATTATTTTGTTTTTACGTTGCATATGGATCGAGTAAATTAATTAATTAATTACATAAAATTAGAAAAACTAGAAATGGCTCTTTAATCTACCAGAAGTGGCCATTTTAATTGATCAAAATCTATCATTGTGCGAGTCTGATAACTCAAAATATTATAAATATATTTCTACGAAACTCTTTGAACCTGATATTTATATTATTTTCTATGGAACGTACTAAAATAATTCTTAATTTGAGAATATTTTTAGAGCTATGACATGTTATTTCAATTAAAGATTAATAAATATAGATAAATGTACGTAGTTTGCTTTGGTAATACTTTTATTGATATAAGTTTATTATTTTTTATCACAAACTGCTTAAAATTTTTAAAAAAAAATGCTAACATTTCATTTATAATTGTGATTTAGACAATTTATTTTAAATATTTACAGTTATGCATTAATATTTATTGGTATTGATTCCTAAAAAGTATGTAGAATAATTTGTATGCAATTTTTAAATAAATTTTTCGAACATGTTCGGATACTTTAGAGCATTCTTGTAGGTAAGATACCATTCGACTTGACTTTTTATTAAACGTCTCACTCGAATACCACCTGAGGCTATAAGTGACGGATCCCACAATCTTTAACCTCTGTCAACTGACGCCACTTGAGCTAGTGCCCCTCTTTCCAAACTTCCACATCACGAAAACAAGTAACACGCGAATGCGTTCTATTCATTGATAAGATACTCAAATACATTGAATAAAATTTTTCTTAGCCTTAATTTTTTAAGTAGAGGCTCCTCATACCTCGTTACGAAATAAACAAAGAGTTGACACAGAAATTGTTAGAGTAATTCTTAAAGGCTTTCTGTGTACTATTTGATAAATTCAGTTATTTACTTAGATGTTTTACGAGGGTGGTCCGATAAGTACTAAGTTTCACTGCCAGATGGTGCCTCTATCGCAAGAGAAATACACTATAGTGTAGTACCTTCCTGTAGACGTCTACTGACGAAATTTCAGCTGGATCGAATTGTAGTTCTATTTTGAGAGCGTGTGAAAGCAAACGTATCTGTTGATTTAAAAAAAGAAAGAAAGAAACGAGCCTTTCAGTAGTCGCATACGATGTGTAACATCTGACATGTTATTGTGGTAAATTCGCAATAGCAACTTAAATCCTGAAAAAAATTAATCGAGTATGATTGGAAATAATTTTCTATGGAATAATAATATCTTTAATGAAAATTTTATTTAATTAACACAAGGAGTAATGCAATTTTTTTTTTATCAAAAACAATTATTCTTGTTCAATTTGGGGAAGAGCGGTAATGATAATTGATGATAAATAAAATATGACACATATACTTGTGTTTTCAAAGTATTTAAAAAACGTTGAAAAATAGCGTCAATAACAGTACCACTGTTAGTTGTCGAAACATTTCGATCTTGAGTTCATCATTCAAAAAAGCTATGAGTGGCTCGGCTTCTAGCAAACTGAAGTTAATTTTAAAATCACCACTCAGAATCATGGGAAGCGAGGGATAGTTTTTTTAAAAAAAAGAGAGCAGAACCACCTTCGGTATATGGTAAAAGTAAAAATTGTAGGAAATCTTTAATTTTTTGAACCGTTTGATTAGGAGAAATGTATACGAACACAGAAATCACTGTTTGTCCATTTTCAAATAAGCATTTTGCCGCACATATGTCCCCAATATCTTGACTAACAATACCCAGTCTACTTGTTTGACGATAAGTAATATCCATATGTCGAGCCACAACATGTGAGTTGTTCTGTTTACTATAGATCGCAACACCAGCTGCTCTGTAGCCCGGTCGTTTAAATTGTATGCAGCAATCAAAGTCAGGTATCGAAACACGTTCGTCATTGTCTAACCACGACTCTGCCTAAAGGTCTTAGCTTCTTCTCTGATCCTAAAGTGAGACAACAAAAACAAAGATCCCACGGCCTAGACCGCAGGGGGTGGGGATGGGTGCGGAGCCCCTCCCGAACGAAGGAGAAAAAACAGAACTTCACTGAATAGCGAGCGCTTCCCCAACTTTTTGTTACGCATTTCCGTCCCTTTTCACGAAATCACTCCCAGGAATCTCCAGCAATCAAGAGGAAAATGTTACACATCAAAAATGAAAAAAAAAAGCAATATCGATCGGTGATTCGATTCTTGTTTTTGGAAGGGAAATCAAGCAGTGAAATCAAAGAGCGCTTGGATGTAGTGTGTGGGAACACTTCTCCTTCGATAGCGACCGTCAAAAATTGGTTCAACGAATTTCAACATGGTCGCACGTCGGTTTTTGATGAGCCACGCCCAGGTGCCCCGAAAACAGCAACTACGAAGGATAACGTGACGAAAATCCTTGATATCCTTTTGGCAGACCCCTGATTGAAGGTGCGCGAGATATCTGAGATAGTAGGCATCGCAGAAGACCACGTGTCAAGTATCCTACATGAAGTTTTGCGTATGAGAAAGCTGTTGGCAAGATGGGTGCCACGTTTGCTCATTCCGGATAACAAACACAACCGTGGGATCCCTTCAAAGCAGTGTTTGGTGTTGTTTAAGCGCAATACGAAAGAGCTTTGCGTCGTTACGTGACCGTCGACGAAACATGGATCTACTGGTACACACCAAAGACCAAGGAACTGTCGAAACAGTGGACTTTACCCGGTGAACTTGCTCCGAAGAAGGCGAAGACTGTCCCATCGGCTGGAAAGGTGATGGCCACCGTTTTCTGGGATTCGCAAGGTGTGATATACATTGACTACCTGGAGAAGGGCAAAAGGGTCACAGGGCAGTACTATGTCGAATTATTGGGCTAATTCGACGCCGAATTTTAAAAAAACGGCTCCATTTGGCGAAGAAAAAAGTGCTCTCCCCCCACGACAATGCACCGGCTCACACCTCCGCACTTGCCACGGCTAAATTGATCAAATTGGGCTACGAACTGCTGCCCCATTCACCGTATTCTCCAGATTAGGTCCCGTGCGACTTATTTTTGTTTTACAACTTGAAAAAGTCACTTACCGGGCAGAAATTTCACTCGAATGAGGAAATAATCACCGCCATGGAGGCCACTTTGCAGACCTCGAGAAAACTTTTTTTCAGACGGGTTAAAGAAGTTGGAGCATCGCTGGGTCAAGTGTATCGAAGTAAAAGGAGATTATATTGAAAAATAAACTGCATTTTTTCCAAAAGTTTTTTTTTTATTTGTAGGCTAAGTACTTATCGGACCACCCTCGTATGTAGTAAAATCAAAAAGCATTTGAATAAATTTGAAGCAAAAATGCACACGCAAGTCTGAACTAATTTTAAACAAAAAACACTGATTTCAGTCTGGAATTCAGTTACAACTTTTTGCTACTATCCTGCCCCCTTCATAAATAAATATCTGAAATATAAAATCAAGTTATGCTTTGTCATAAGAAAAAAATTCAAATTATCGAAGTTCTTATAGCAGCTTTGTTTTTATGACAGTATAACTCAAACAAGGGGTTTGGGATCATTGATAAAAGGAAATCGAAATTTCCCCAAAACTGGGTAAAAAATGCAAAAATCCCATTTTTTGTGAGTTGAGTTTGATAGAGTTAAATATATACACAGATGAGCCAAAAAAACTGGTACACCTGCCTAATATCGTGTAGGGCCCACCGAGCACGCCGAAGTCCCACAACACGACGTGGCATGGATTCAAATTATCTCTGAAGTAGTGGTGGAGGTAATAGACGCCAGGAATCCTGCAGGGCTGTTCAAAAATCAGTAGGAGTAAGAGGGGACGGAGATCTCATCTGAGCAGCACGTTGCAAGGCATTCCAGAAAAATTTAATAATGTTCATGTCTGGAGATTTTGGGGACCAGCGAAAGTGTCTAAATTCAGAAGAGTGCTCCTTGAGCCACTCTGTAACAATTCTGGATGTGTGGGATGTTGCATTGTCCTGCTGAAATTCCCCAATTCCGTCGAAATGCACAATGGACATGAATGGATGCAGGTGATCAGACATGATGCTTACGTACCTGTCACCTGTCAGAGCCGTATCTAGACATATCAGGGGTCCCATATCACACCAACTGCACACGCCCCATACCATCACAGAGCCTCCACCAGCTTGAACAGTCCCCTGTTGACATGTAGGGTCCATGGATTCATGAGGTTGTCTCCATACCCGTACACGTCCATCAGCTCGATTCAATTGGAAGCGAGACTAATCGGACCAGGCAACGTGTTTTCAGTCATCAACAGTCCAATGTCGGTGTTGACGGGTTTAGGCAAGGCGTAAAGTTTTGCATCGTGCAGTCAACAAGGGTACACGAGTGGGCCTTCGACTCCGAAAGCCCATATCAATGATGTTTCGTTGAATGGTTCGCACAGTGACACTTATTGATGGTCCAGCATTAAAATCTGCAGCAATTTGCGGAAGGGGTGCATGATTCTCGTCAGTCATCGGTGGTCCCGTTTTTGCATGCTCTTTTTCCGGCCGCAGTGATGTCGTTTGTTTGATGTCCTACCGGATTCCCGATATTCACAATACGCTCGCGAAATAGTCATCCGTGAAAATCCAAATTTCATTGCTACCTCGGAGATGCTATGTCCCATCTCTCGTGCGTGGACTGTAACACCACGTTTAAGGCTCCCGACTAGTTTCGAAGACTAATTTTTCAAAAATTGATTATAAGAAGAATTTTATTGTTTTAAAGAACATAAATAGGCTTAAAGAGTTATAATTATGAATTAAATACCATGCATCACCTCTGTTTTTGAAAAAAAAATTATTTTTATAAAATTTTTAAAACAATTTCAATTTTAGGAAAGACAGCGTAAAAAATATATATATCGGACATAATGTAATTTTAATTGCATTGATATATTTATTGATCCACCTGAAGTGTCGCAAACCGCAGGTAAAAAAATATTTTCAAAAATAAATATTTAATAAGCATTCGAACTTCACGTTAATGATTTTTCGTTAAAATTACTCTATATTCTAAGCTAAAAAGGACTATAAAATGTGATTAAATGCAAGTATCTTAAAACCTGTGGTTTGCTACACTCTCAAGGGCATATAACATAAATGTTGCAAATTTCATTGAATTTAATATAATTGTTTTGGAGATATCCCAGTTTTCGTGCAAAAATTATCGTGAAAATTTCGTTCTTCAAAAAACACATTTAAAAAATATACTTATAAGTTACATAAAGTAAATATTAAAAAAAAACAACTTAAAATTCTCCAGTTTTATGTTATTCCTTCTTCTTCCTCAATTTTTATATTTCTTTTTTTTTCGAATGGCCCTAAGTTTTCTTCTGCAGGTTTTTGCGGTTGGCAGTGAGTGACGTTTTGAATCTGCAATGCGCTCATTATCGAAGGTTTTTTGTCCCCGTACAGTATAATAGCCCGAAACAATACCCATTTCATTTAATATGGAAATTAATCCCTGGATGCCATTATTAAACTGCACAACAGCAATATAAGCTCCTAAACGCAATGTTTGATGCTCAACGAAAACTTCTTTTCATAATATCTGCCACAAAATTGCATTAAAACTTTCGTTCGGATTTTGAGTTTTGCCGTGTAAACATTTCTTTAAAAGATTTCTGTCACACAAATCCATATAAACTGGCTTTATCGTGTTAACAATATTTCGTGGCAGTCCCAAGGAGATTTATCCTGATCCACAATATTAGAAGCTTTAGTCCGTTGAAATTTACACCAATTTTCAGCTTTGACAGGGCACTGTCCATGTTTTGGCTGATGTTTTGATGAGAAACAATGAAAGAATACAGCAATAACACCAGACTGCATTTTGTCCAAGTTCCCAATATTGCTTCGAATAGCAATTCCGTAGTAATTCTGTAGCTTATTAATTAAACCATCAGTCAATTTACCTTTCCCCCCGAGTCCTATATTTCGGCTTTTCAATTTTCGAAGCCTTGTTCTAACTATTTTTTGAATATGCCCTATACATTGTAGCTCCGCAACAGAATCTTTCCCATAAATGTTCTTCGCGGCATCAAAAGCTTTGGAATCTCCTTCCCCATAATAGTCAGTGTATCGTAACATTCTATGATCTTCCGACCTCTCAAAATACGATAAGCCCCAACCGGTTCCATACTGGATGAAGATCCTTTATAATGATTACACCGCAATTTCACATTTTGTTGCTCTGTCTTTGAATTGCATTTTCTACAAAACTGAGATAAAGTTTCAAAGTCAACAATTTCCCAGTATCGAGATATTGCACTAACACAACCATTTAGCGAAGAAAAACCACGATGCTGCCAGGTACCATCCACCGAAACATCGCAATTTACAGTATAATGTATAAATTTTTTTAATTGCCTAATACCTTTTTCTGCGTCATTCATTATTTTTTCTCCAATGGAAGTAGCAGCACTGAAGAGTTTTTTTTCTTGTTGGCGGAATGCAAGCTTTGAGAGAAAGGAAGGTAGATTCAAAACAGCACAAAGTTTTCTTCTGCTGAGACACCTCTACCAATCAATTTTAAGCCATAAACAAAACGAGTATTGAGTTCATTCATTTTGTCTAACTTTTTGGAAGTACAAAATGCTGATATGAAACTGCAATTTTTGCAGTGCAAGGAAAAGTTTGAAGATAATCCAAACCTTGAATCTTCCACAAGATAAAGGCTTCCTGCTGTACACTCTTTAGTTGGGCAACACAATAAGGAAAAAATACCAATTAAAATTTCCAGATCAATCAAACTTTTTCCAGTTAACTATTCTGTATTACTTTCATCATCATTTACCTGATTGCAATGCTGCAGCTTCAGTGAACTGGTGGTCATAATTTCTTCCTTGCATGAAGCAATTTCAATGCATGCGTTTTGGTTTCCATGAAACTTTCTTTTACGGGGACAATATGAACGACATTTACCCATTTCAGGTAAAA